>JAVSBT010156646.1:6137-19117 GCA_033118115.1 Pharyngocirrus eroticus | reverse complement strand
GAATCATGGAACTCTCAAAGGTTTAAATTTAGTTTTACCATATCTAATTCAATGAAAAATATCAAAACTATTTTTGTTAGTTTAAATAATTATATTTGTAAGATTTATTTTTTAACATTACATCTTAACAACATGTGATTAATACAATGTTAAGTTTGCTTAAGCCTATCCAATAAAAACAATAACATTTGTTTTTTGCGTATGGTCATGCAGCATTTATCTATACATTGCTTACAGTTTTTCTGCTATACATTGAATTTTCACTTAATTAGTCAATCAATCAATCTATTTGTATTAAATGTTTTCATTCAAAAAAATAAGAAAATTGTAAAATGTTATAAAAAATAAATCATGTTTAATGTTATAAAACTGGTCCATAGGTCTTTATCTAAGTTTTTCATATCTAAAATTCTCCATACATAGGCTTTATAAGTTGTACAAAACAATATAACTTGAAAGTCCTTTCTCCCATCAGCACAATTATGCAACCATGGAGATTGCAATAAAAATGATTGCATTACCAGGTTTGCTGTCTTATACATGTTTGTGCTGTTGTAATGAACTTTTAAAAAACAAAGTCACAGTATATTCATGTTATACACAATTTTTTGTATATTCTTTTTGAACACATCTTGTAAACATTGTAGTTTTGCTTTGAATTGAACTCCAGGGTTAAAATGTTGGTAATATACATGTACATGAATACAGATCTAAGTGAGTTCTGATTTTTTCTTTAGCTCCTATCTAAAATCACGAATCAGGGAATGCACTTCATTGCCTTATACACATCTTGCTGTGGTTATTTTTATGTAACCTATTGTACATATTATATATACATATAGTCAAGTCAGGTACTCTTCTCATAATTCTGACACCAATTATAGTTAATACAAAAGTTTAGTGAAATAACATCTCCTCTGTCTGGTTGTATGATGTTACTTTCAAGTTGTTTTAATATCTTGGGTTACCCCTTGGTCTGTAGAAGGAAAGGCTTGGACCATCTCTGAGAGCATGTACATCTTCATGACGGAATGCTGGCATCTCATTTCTAGTTTCATATAAGATTTTTTCTTTTTTCCCATAAAGATCCATATCTTTTACTAGGTAGGCATCCGCATAATTAGCTTCAGGTGCAACTCTCTGTGTTCTTGGAATTGTAACAATTCTTTCCCGCACTTCTCTTCTAGGCTCAGGGGCGTATGATTCATATACAACCCTTGGCTCCCTATATGGTTCTCTTCTTTCATTCAATTCAGCTCTCATTTGGTTAAATCTGTACAGATCATCTCTGTTATCTTCATAGTAATAGTCATCCTAGAAAGAATTATGTGAGAAAAAAGAGAGAATATAGGATGAGTTAGCCAAATTTAGGGGGGTTATTTGAACTGTATAAGTACATCAATTGATTGGTCAATCGATTTGATTGATTGATTGATTAGTTTATTGGTTGTTTTAATTGTTTGTAAATCATACAAATAAACGAAAGACCCCAATGCAATGGGAACTTGTATGTAAACACACTCTAAAAACTAGCACAAAAATTAATTTTCTCACAAGTAATGCTGCCCAAAAATGCAACTTACCCCATAATCTGATTCCTCATATTCATAGACGTACTGCGGCTGCTGCCTGGGCTGGGGTCTTTCTCTTACATATGCTGGTTCTGGTCTTTCATCTTGGAAACTAAAGGCATATCTGGGTGGAGGTTTTTGCACGACATATCTTTGGGGTGGGGTGAGACTGCGAGCCCTGTATCTTACTTGGGGAGGAGACGATGCCCTTCTAACGTAACGTCGTGGTGGTGTTAAGCTTCTAGCTCTTCTAGGAGGGGGATAGTCGTCATAGTAAACTCTTTGCAGTGTTTCTTGAGGTTCATCGACGTATCGGATTACGGCTTGTTGAGGGGATGGAGAGCGCTCATATCGGTACCCTCTTGTCTCACGGGGAGCCGGTGGTGGGTAATCCATGTCATAGGAGTACATGTCTCTTCTTGACCTGTAATGATTAAAAGATACAAATACTTTTTTATTTCAAATTTCAAAACCATCTTCAGTATTATATAATGCTCAATGTTTTTTTGATTTGGGATAGCACCTAAAAGTCAGTCAGTGACTTAACTCCAATGCTTCTGCCCCATCCCTAGCCCAGTACCCATTTTTAACATCCTGATGATGATACTAATGATGAATCTAAAAGGATTTTAAAAATTGTCTCTGATTAGGCCATTCCAAATTGTCTAGTTGGTGCCTCATCATAAAGTAGACTACACCCAGCCTTCTACATCAACATGACAGAAAGAAGCAAAGTGTTCCTATTCGCATTAAATTTGGAGTCTCAGAAAAAGATTGATTCCTGACAGAGATTTCCAAGGATATTTGAAAAAGCAGAAATGAGGCCGCTTTGGTGAATTATTGCTAAATAAACACAACGAAGATTATCGAACTTGTAACTTATCTTATTTCCAAGGTTCTTATTCATTTCTAAATTTTATTATAATTTAAAAAAATACTCTCTGGTAAAATGATTGATATTTTGACTGTTGGGGTTTTGTATGGGACAGTGGATATTTTCACCTACTATCCCATGTATGAAGAAATGTCCATAGCTGGGAAAGTGGATTCTGAAGGTGAAAATATTCCCAACAGGTACATCTGGGATAGTGCAAATAAATTCCTTATGTTGACCCCTGGAAGGAATTATTGGGAGATCCACTTAGTTTTTAGATATACAGGTTTAAATAAATGTTCAGCAGAGCCACTATGATCAAAGCCAGGGACTTCAATTCTTTTGCATGAACAATACAGGACTTTAACTTATTTACATCTATAATACAATACCTCTGTTTTTGTTATTGTCAAAACGAATTCATGTTAAGTATTTACATTTTTTCTAAAAAGGTTGTAGGTAATTTTGACTGGTGTCTTTACAACCTTGTCTTTTATTGAACAGGAAGTCTCCAAAAAGCACACCTTAATTAGTTCTAACTTTTCACTGAGGGAGAAGGCAGGACGACAAATCAATTTTGGCTGTGTCAGAGAAAACATGAATATCAAGGCACTTTTCTAGTGATACCTTCTCCTGAGAAGGCTTCCAAGTTCCATGGTGTAGTGGTCAGCATAGTTGACCACAAAGCCAGGGTGAAGAATGTTTTTTTCATGACTCTCTCGTTTAGTGAACTACAACTGGCTTAATTAAAGGCTTTGGTGTACTATATTGCTTGTCTATGAGTAAAATATAGTAATCTTTCAAAAGAGTATTTGCATTACCACTACCAGCAGTGATGATCTTCTATCTCAAAAAGATGACCACAATGGAAATAAGTCACTGACTTTTATGTGCTATCCTCAGTGAATATAATTCACTAAATAAACTCAAAATAAAACAAACCAAGCATTGGTATTCTTTTATCATTAAAAGATACATTTTCCAAACTTTGGTCTTGCTTTCAATATTCTTTACCCAGCATGCTTATATGGCAACACCTTTTACCAAAGTTTCCTATAGCAAGACTTACACATTGAATGATCATAATGATGATGAGGATTATTGATATTATCATGATGGTGGTGTTGATGATGCTATTATAGTGATGACAATGAAGAATATTGACATAAATTAAAAGCAACTTACGGTCTGTACATTTTGTTTGTTGCTTAAAAATCCCTTTTAATGTCTGATGATGGTATTCCTGAAAGTAGAAGCAAAAACATAAGAAAAATTACTTGAATGTCAAATATGATACAGAGAAGTAGACAATGTTATAAAATTAAACAGGGAGTAACATAAGATTTTTTTTCCCACACTGTCCCAGGCAGACCTGTGGCAAATATACTACAGGGACGCCTACCCACTGCCCTAGTCTCCACTATGGACTATTCCTCAGACTGGGGACAGTATGAGAAAAATCAACTGTTCTGTATTAAGGACCCCTTTTGAACAGAATCTATAATCTGAGGGTCTCGGATTTGAAGGCCTGCCCTTATCTTGCCCCCTGTTTGATCCTGTACATTCCAAAAGCACCACTTGGATTGTAGAATTACAATTCACAATTTATTGGTTTACCTGGCTAGTTGTGTGTTTATAATACTACGCCCAGTCTTGAGATGCAGTAAAAGTAATGGATTTCAGCCAATAAAAGAGAGAAAAAAATCTTTCCAAGTAAGTCACACGTCATGTCAAGAATGACACTCCCTCTGAGTAGTATGACGTTGATATTTTTGATGAACTTAAGAGATAATTTACATACAAACTTGCTTAGCATTTAAATGTAAATTGACACTTTTTTGTCCATGCCTCGATGACTTCTCTTACTGCGAAATGACAAACGGTCATAAATTACAAAAAAATGTTGACGATTTCTTTATGTTGGTGTCTTCCTTTACTTTTAAATGATGCATGTATTGTAAATGCATGTGTGTCTTGCTAAAGTCAAACCAATCCAATAAGGAACTGGGTTTAAAGTAGTCTTAAGAGTTTGCCTGTAGATGTAAATATTATCTGAACATTTGATAATTTTTACATGAAAACTGAAAAAATAAGCCGATTTTGGAAAATATGTTATTAGTTCCAAGATCCATATATAGAAAAAAATAATCAATTTTGTAACATAGCTTTCTGAGATAATTTCTTACCTCATTAAACATTTCTGCCTTCACATGATCAAGGCCTTTTGTGAAAGCAGAGAAGTTGTATGAGGTAAAAAATTATCTCAGAAAACTAAATTTTTTTTGTATAATATTTTTGACCCCTTAGCTATCCTTAATCCTTCAATCTAGATACTGCTGAGTCTATAGAATCCTTCTTTTATTGCATTATATATGTCAACAATTATTTAGCAAAAGCCGTTACAATGAATGCTGAATGAGTTATCTCAGAAACCATTGCTTTCAGAGGCAGACCTGATCGAATGACAACTTTGAATTTTCATCTACCCAATGAATGGATGAATTATACAACAAACCACTGCTTCTGTAGGGAGATTTCAATGTTTCAGTGAGTAGGCTATATACAACAGGCTACTGTTTCTGAAGAGGGATGTAATTTTAAATCAATTTATTGAAATGATTAGGACATAGTTGATAATTTTCTAATACAAACCTATTAAAAATTGAATATTCCAATAATATTCAATTTTTAATAGTGTTGCAATGATATTCCAATAAAATTCTATAATGTGAATCGATAATCCTCTAGTGTATATAGTGTGACCACTGCTGGTTCCCCACCCCATTCAGCATTCCCTAACATAAAATAAGGTACTGAACTATGTCAAATGGGAGATTCCCTATGATGGATTTCAAATTTACTTTGGATAATCAAGACAATATCAAATCATTATCCATTCTAATTATTTTATAGTCCCCTTTGATATGATGAGTGTATGCACTATGCACCCTGAAGGTTATAATGCAGCAATGGAATATACTAAATGCTTTTTAGTTCTTAGTGCACTGCCGGGAACAAATGGTGATTTTGGTGATACTTAGTGGTATTACTATCCTAACACTAAATTAAGACTCTAATAAGAGGGAATTTCAGATATATATGGGAGCATGGGGGTTCAGTGACAGAGCATGCGCCTAGAGATGAGGAGGTTGAGGGATATATCCCATGCCTTGTGTGCTGCTATCATTAAGACCCAGTAAATCTAGTGTTGATGTCATTTTATCACTGATTAACGTCACTATTTTTGCAAACAGCGTATGTGAATACGATATCAATGAAGGAATGTTTTCCTAAATGAACTGCTGACCTCCACTATTTAAGCAAAAGCATTATTATCAATTTCGAAACACGTCAACGAAATATATACCTCAATGTGGTATGTCGTTTCCTTTTACTTATTATTACAAATAATTACTTGAACTATCTTTCATCTACACTTGGTTTCCCAACCATGGAATGAATTCACCTTACAGGTCACATTCAGTACTGCAAACAACAGCAATTGACCTTCTTTACTGCATGGGGCATAAACATCAGACATTCTGATGAAAGCATGGATGTTACTAAGCATGCAGTAGTATCTAATTCAAAAAAGGATTGGAACACTCTTTACACATTTATCAATAAAAAACATGTTGTTTTCTATTCAAAATATCCTATGCAAAAAATGTATTATTCGTGTAAATATTCATTGCTGTCTTTGTATCATAGTCAAAAAGTAGAGACTTTTTTTAAGATTCAAATGTACTATTATCATTATCATTACTATAACTTTAAGGAGTGGTCAATTAACTTCTTATTAACGTCTGACCCGTATATGTCCACAACACCATCTAGTGGAATATGTCATTTCAGATCAGATTTACAACAGTCATGATTATAGAAGCCCTCAATTTTTAACTAGTTATAACTAGTCAATACCAATAATCAGCAACATAATAATGGGTTAGATGAACAAGACTACATTAAACTTTGCTACTGCAGTGTACATGTTCATCATTATGAGTCATAGTGTGATTCCTTAGTAACCCTCCCCCACCCTCCTTTCACTCACTGATTTAAGTTGTGTCATTTGCTTTGATGGTTTCACTTTGAAATGTCTCAATGGAACTAAAGGCTCTAGCATGGGGGAATTTTTGGATTCACATAAACTTCCTATTTTATAGTTTAGTAAAAAAGAAATGCTTTAAAATTCCCAAGCTCCCTCTTTGATCTTAACGATCATTTTAAAAAGTATTTAAAAAAACATAATTCATAATTAGTGGAACTGTTTATTTGAAATCCAGGAGATGGGCCCTAAAGTGAATTGTTACTCTTGATTTCAAATAGATTTCTTTTTCATACACTGTTAGAAAGAGGAGTAATGTCTAATGTTGTTTGTGATAAAATGTAGTTAACACTAGTGATGTTTAGTGGTAAAATGTAGTCAACACTCTTTTTACTGGTACCAAAATATCACCATTATGTGTTCATATTGTCCATTAATCATCAACAATTGTGAAAAGGGGCTACAATAATTAGTGATGTATTAACAACACTAAATTTATCTCTTTTCGGGCTTCATCTTTAGAGCTCACAGTACACACTGGAACCTCAATGGCATTGCATTTGTATATTCAAGTAGAGAAGTGATACTTATTTTCCAAGCCTACAAGATATCTTAATGGATCCAAATATTCTCTTTTGAAATAATTTGTTAAAACTCACTGAACCCTCCACTTGTTTTTGATAAAGAAATTGAAAAATTCAATAACTGTTCAAAACTTAGTGTACTTAAAGTGTTATTTCTATTGTGATGTTTCATTTTGTAAGAGAAACTGTATATGTGCCTTCAGCGAGATCCTTTATTTTATTTCTGAGGCTGTATAATACATTCATCATTGCAGTAAAAGATTATGTCATCTTGTTTTCTATTCTTAATTGTTGCAACTGAACGCCAGTACAATATTGCTTCAAAATGTTCAACTAAGGATATTTTGTATCATGTGAGGAATAAATTTAAAGCAAAATCCCAAAGATCTTTTAATCTGCACTATAACTGTAATATTACAGGGTCTTTTATACTTTACTAACTTCAGGAGATGGCAGTGAACATACTGTATAGTAATGATGAAAAGGGAACATTATTGCTTCCTCTCAGAGAATACTCTTCAGCATCATTATATGCACTCAAATTGTATTGCCAGTGTTAGCATTTTTATTTGAAATTAGACAACCAGGTCGTTGGTTTTGAATATTTTCACTTATCTTTCTTCATAAAAATATATTATTCATAATTATGCCTCCTCCATGAGAAAATTTGTGATTAACAAGTAATGTAAACTGGTGACTTCAATGCTAATTTCAAAGACACTCCTAAACTTGTTTGAAGCTGTAACTGATTTATTGCAAAGAATAGGTCTGTATGTGAAATATCTGATGTTTGGCTACCTAACTGGCAATGGAATTGCTTATGAAATCATCAAAAATCCCACATTCAATCACAGACCTTTCCTGTTCTATCATCAAAGACAAAAATGTTACACAAGTTGTGTATATATTTTTTTTATTGCCAGTCTATACATACTTTAATATATACTGACACTTTTCTTTACAAATACTGCATATGTATTTTCCATTCAATTTTTATCAATTCAATGTCAAAAACTTTTTTTGTTAATTGATGAGGATAAAAGCCATAACAATTCTATTCAATCCAAAGGGTTGGTCCTTTATCAAGACAGAAAAGCTTTGTTACTTAGCACGAAACTTAATATATATCGACTCTGGAAGGAGAAAACCAATCTAAAACCTACCTTACGCAGTGAAATGGCCAAAACGGGTGCTTATTCCACAAATATCAATTTCCTTTTAAAAACCAACAAGTGTACAAAATGTTGGTGTGGCACTTGAAATGAATCTTACTTCGCCAAAGACCTACAATTTACTACAAGTTGATAGCACAGTCCATACTCTTTTATATTCTCCTCTGATGATTAGCCAAGCACAGCAATACGTAAACTCATTTATAAAAGAAACAGGTTTAAATCTAATACAAGCCTGCATGTTTCAGTTCATTGTGTATCCTCTGTATTCACTATGTCTGCAGAGGTGGCGATTACGTATGTGAAAGGAACAAATGCTGCCATGTGTGACTCCTGGTGTCCAAACAGGACAATTGGAGCTCACTGAAGCAAAGAGTCTGAGGAGTATACAAGAAAAAGTAATAATAAAACGAAAAAGCTCACTATGTTCACTATCAACACAATCCCTGAATTGACCATTAATCAACTTGTACATCTTTCTGTATCAAGGGTTGACATAACGGCATAGTCCGAGACCATCAGGTGGTTCCTAGATTCTGACTGTTAGGGGTCTGTATGGGACTGGATTTTTTTTCCTACTGTCCTAGGTATGAAGAAATATCCATAGTAGGGATAGGCTGGGACAGTGGATTCAAAATACGGGACAGACGATTTTGGAGGCGGACCTGTAGACATTTTCCCCAACAGGTCTGCTTGGGACAGTGGATCAAAAATAAAGGAAGCTGGATTTTGGAGGTCTGCCTGGGCCAGTGTAAAATAATCCTTATTTTGACCCCTGTGTATGTCCATCTGTAAACTATTGAATTTATTAATTTATCCTATATACATTTCTATAATGTATACAATTTAAGATATCCAAACAAGTCTGTTTCTAGTGAGAATAAATTGGTTTTTAAAAATCTATTTCAGACATTTAAGAGTGTGATCCATTCAGTGATCTGGTCTTGCATGAGGCCCCCCATAGTAACCACATTCAAAATCAGAATGAACGACTCAATAGTATTCGCATCAAGGCAAGATCTCCATTCAATATTCTTCTCAAGGTTATCATGTTTATGTATTCACAAGAACTCTATCCAAACTGGTGTTCTGTTTAATATGTTTTACTAAATAACCTTAATATAAGAATGTACATTCTTTTGCATAGTGCATACCCCCATTCACATTCATACAAAATCTCTCATCTATACACCCATCAATTTACTTCTCGTCCTTCATTCATTCACAAAAAAGAGAAAAGAAAAGGCAGCCCAATTAGAAATGAGTAGATTTATTTTCTAATATCAGTCAATAACAGTGACTTCAATAACAGTGTAAACATGTGCTTTAAAATGTGACACACATCACAGCTAAAAAGATGAGTATTGTAATGTGAATGTGTTTGTATACAAGGAAATGTATATATGATGGTATTGGTGTTCAAATTTGATTTTTCTCCTAAATTTTGTGCCAGGAAATTTAAAAAATCCAGGAGTATGGCACAATAAAACTGTCTGCCCCCCCCTAATTCTCACCCTAGTATGTAGGGCTATCACACTGCAGAATGATTTCTCTTTAAAAGACTGACTTTCATAAAAACAGCAGTTGTTTTTCCTCATTCACTTGTTAATTATTGTTAGATAAATGGTTGAAATCTTTTCTATACTAATCTAGCTGAGCAGGATTAATTCTATTGATCAGTCAATACAATTGTATAAGGTATTTAATGTGATATATGATTAGTTTTCTTGATGGTGTATATCCTTCGCTATGTAGCTATTATCACTTATAAATCTTGAAATACATGTATGAAACAAGATCATTAACATTCCACACATTTGCATCTCCCAAAAAATAAATCAAGTCTAAAATTCTTCTATTTCTTTCCTAAAATAAATCAACATTAGGCCATTCCAAATTGATTAGTTTTTAGATGAATTTTTTGGTACGAAAAATTGGGTCGGTCAGCCGAATTTTTTTTTTTTTAATCGCCACTTTAATTAGACATCATTCGGTCTTGAACGTATAAATGACGGAAAGTGCTGAGGTGCTCTGTATTTCAAGGAGTACGAAAGATTGACTTGTATTGTTAAAAATATCTCTTATAAGTGTTGTTTTTTAACTGATATTGAATATTTTGAAGCCTACCATGATATTGCTTGATTTGGTTGTCTATTTTTGACAAAAAACAACATTTTGAAGAAAAAAAATTAAAAAATCAATCGCAAAAATTTGGGTCGGTCAAATCCAATGACAAAGTAATCAATTTGGAATGGCCTTAGACTTAAACTTTTATAATCCATCAAGATATATTAAAAGCAGAATAAGGTTCAAGTTTTGTGTGGTCCATATCTTCTCCATAATGATTTCTCTTTTCTGCCATGTGTTTTGCAAAATCCCTGATCGTCTGTTCTTGATTTCTGGTCTCAATGGAGCCTGGTCTGATTCTTCTAATCTCTTGAATGGCTTCTTCTGCTCCCATCTTATTTTTGAAAACAAAATAACAAGCAATCAATGTCCCAGTTCTACCATGCCCCAGTTTGCAGTGAAGAGAACAAGCCTAAAAATAGGCAAAAAGTGAAAATGAAAAAAAATGCTTGCATCTGGTGAGAGACACAGTTATACACCTTTTCACCAAGTATTGCATACAAAAGGGTAGAGCTAATTTGCTGTTACATCACAAAACAATTAAAACCAAATTGTAAAATGCTATGCTTTGATGAAAAGGATTCTACTAATCCTGTCACCAGAAGTCTGATGTTATGTAACTCACACCCCTTATTGATTTTTTGTTTTCTATTACATATTATATGTATTTTTGTTCTATCATATTACATTCTGTACTTGGGGTTTATCTCTGAATCTGACTGCATTACATCAATGTGAATTCATTCCCCATGTATAAGGCATCAGGATTTTTTTTTTGTATGTAGTATTTTTAACAATGTAAAAAACCACCCACAAGAATTCCAATATATTGGCCAATAAAATATATCTTCTCTTTTCTTACCTTACATTATTTGTATGGAAATATGTAAAATATTATGATTTCTTTATAATTTTTGAATTTCAACCACGCATTGTACTTGGTGACCTATAAACTATTCAAAGTGAATGCATGTGCATCTTTTTTTTTCATTCTGCGCTGCATTTCCAAGTAATAGTGTCATACAATATGCAACGATACAAGATGTGTGGAAACAGATGATTAATCTAGTTCACTTCATTCACATTTCAGACATAAAATCTTTATAAGCTTTTTGTGGCAGAAAAATTAAGATATTCTTTTTGCCATTTCATTACAGCATATTAAGTTCAATACTACTGTTTTCATTCAGGCATCATCCTAGAATTATGTCATTGTGTAATGATCACATATTCAGGATCATCCTGGATTTTAATATGACTTAAGATTTTTTGATTGACAGTTTTGTTGTTGCAATTAGGACTTCAAGCTTCAACCTTCAAATCCCCACTGCTCTTCCAAATAAGGACTTACTTCTTTATTGTCTCTGATTCTTTCTATTTCTCTGATGAAGAAATTGATTTGTTCCAGTGATGGTGAATGGAAGTCTACTATTGGTATATGGATAGATTTAATCTGTGGGAAATCTTGGAGTTGTTTTGGAAGTGTTTCTGTAAGACTGATGACATATATCACTCCATTGTCAACAATAAATTGCCATTGTTCATTTTCAACTGGTAGACCATGGGCTGCCATCATACCTTCTTCTACCCAAGAGAACCCTGGGGGTTTTGCTACTTGCGCCATGGTCTTGAGATAAAATCTGAAAATAAATGGTGCAAAATGAGGGAAAGTAAGTCAACATGACATTCTGAATGTGGTTCCCCTCTACGCTTCATGATCACTTTTTCTAACAAATTGATCATTTATGCATGATGAAAAGTTTCAAACTATTGATGGCATATGTACCAATGAACCAACAACTGAATCTTAGAGGTTTTAATCTATTCTAGTATATACCACCAAGAAGGGGATAGCCAATCATTTTTTAAATCAAAAACTGCTCAACATCATATGAGAAAAAAATTGATACCACTTGCTGTCTGCAAGCATTCATGTATAAACATCTGTGTGTAGCTAAACACAGACAACCCCAGACAACCATACAAAAACAAATCAACAAAAAATCAAAGTACAGGATAGCTACAATCTTATGTATCTTCATTCGAATAGTTTAAGCATATAATTGATATATATATAATAACCAAACCTCTTTTGAAATATTCTCAGTTTATGCTTCAGATATCCGTATCGAGAGAACTGTTGATGAAAAGGTCAGACAGCTTTTTAACGATCTACAATGATATCATAACTTGCATGTTTCACAGCTAGTTGACCTGCAACATTTTACTCCATTTTTATGATGCTTTTACTTACACAATTCTTGTTTCGAAAGAGAAAAACTGCCTTGCTCAGAGAGATATAATTTTCTTGCTTTATACCATTTATTGTTCAATTTCGTAAAAATTGTTTCCTATGATCATTGAAATTGAAATTCACTTACATAAAAGCGATGGTGAAATATGCATGAGCAACAGTCAGAATTCCATTGTAATCTTCAAATGATAGGGTCATATACAGTTTATTCTATGAAAGTCTAGGCGGAGACAGCTAGGATATACAATTGCTGCATGTGCTGAATTAATCAATGTATTGATTCCATGACAGCATTACATAGAGATTGAATGAAGGGTAAAGAGTATTATTTTCCCAGTCTATCTTTTCAT
>JAVSBT010156313.1:0-14376 GCA_033118115.1 Pharyngocirrus eroticus | reverse complement strand
ACATGGGATACAGTTTTTCAACAGGGGATACAGTTTTTTCGGCAATTTCTATTCGCTTGTGTGAAAGTTATACACCCTGCTATGAATATTAATTAATTATCTGCGGGGTGTACACGCAATACACAGTTCCTATTAACCAATCAAAACACAGATTAGACACCTACTATAGGATAAAGGATAATATTACTTTACACTATGGTTTCGAGTGGTGTACAGGAAATGCACCACAAAGACAAATTGTACCCCACGAAGCAGACAGGCCGCAGGCCTGATGGCTGAGTGATTTCCTTTGATTGAAAGAGTTATCAACACACTTCAACTAGACACACTTCAAAATCCTACTAGCGTTCACACTACAGCCTACTAAAAGGTCTTTCATGATTTTGAAGCAAAAAAGACTCTTTTCATTGACTAGTGTAAAGGGAGCTTTTAGTTGATGAAAATCAATGTACTTACAAGACTAGAATTACATCACTGTATATTGTTTTTATTCAATGCTGTTATTTTTCTTCTTCTTTATTTAGTCATATTTTTGAAACATGTTTCATAGACCAATTTTATTTCCTAAGGGTAGGATAAAATGTACAACATATATGTACATTTTTAGTTTTCAAAAGTCTCTTGCACCTCCCTCATAATTATGTAAAAAAGATATCAAAATATAAAACATCTAATATTGTTCATAACTAGTAAAAGATCAAAATATATCTATCTTTAGAAAAGCGTCAAATGCAAACAGTATTTTGTATGCAATATACTGACAAAGTATTGCAATTAACCTCCACATCAGTTGTCTGATTGATTATTTTTTACATGAATTATATCTGAAATCTAAATTAATTTCCAATATCCATTTCACACACTACAATAGAACATTTGTCAATAATCAGCCTAAAGTGTAATACTATGATAGGAAAAAACCAATGCACTCAACATAGCAGACCTATTGGAATTCATAGCAAATACTTGAAGAACAAATGTCATCCACTGTGATATATGTCATCACACAAGTGCCCCATTTTTTCCTTGATAACATATTGATTCAGAATTCATTAGAAAGCCACCATAGGATTCCATTGTAAAACATGATAATACATTGATTCATTTAACACACTGACTGCCATATTGGAACAAATGACCTTGGGTATTAGCTCTTTCTGTTTCTAGGTTATTCTAAAGAGCCAATAAAACCAAAACTCTTTGGACTTATAGTAATTATTTATACCAAAGATCCATTATGGGGCAGCTTTAAATCAAGAATTTCTGCTCTACAAACATGGGTGGAATATTAAATAAACAACTGATATTTCAATTATTGAAATGGAGTGACAGAGTCCCTTAAAAAACAAAACAAAAAAACAAACATTAAAGCTCACAGGTGGTCATAAGCCCTTGGTAAAGAATCATAATATGTTCAGATCATTGAAAATGCAGGAAATACAAAATGTCATCCTATTGTGAGAAATATTATTGCCGATACATTGATAAATTATTTTGTAGATTTTTAAATCTATCCCTATCAAAAGGATTAAATTTTGTTGAAGCATATCTAATCAAGGATAAATTAGACAGGATTTACTAATTGCAGATTTAGCAAATTAAGCATTTCATGTCTAGAAGCAAAAATAAACTATGATCATTATAACTTTGCTTATTGCAAATAAACAACTACTAGACATAATAGAGACATGGTTGCCTAATGAATAGGGTCGCCATTGGAGTCCAAGAGATCCCCGGTTTGATCTGATTTGATTTGACGGCCAAGTCATCATGGTGTGTCCTTGAGCAAGACACTTTATTCTATATTGCTTCAGTGTTCCCTACTGTAAAATGAGGTATCATGTACAGCGCCTTTGACCAGTGTTACTGTATACATATAAAAAGCCCATATAAATCAAGAATAATAAAAATAATAATAACTGGTGAATATAATTATGCTCATGAATTTCAAATCATAAAGGCCAATTCTGTTATACATTTGGGACATGATAGCAAATCCCAATCTATATTCCAAACCTATTCTCATTTTTTCATAGCTTTATTCAATATCTAAGAACCGTAAAACAAAATTATTTACAGTTAAACTTTGCAAATGAAAATAATTCTTTTTTTAATTCCCTACAATGAGTACAATGTGTAGCAACTAAGCATGGGGGTGTTCTGCAAGTTTTATCAATTGTTTGAAAATGGGGTCACAAACTCTTAATTTGAAGGTTATAAAACAGTCAGCAAAAAAGAGATCATTTTGGTGTACCCTAGACAAAAAACAAACCCTAGATGTTGCATGTGTAGGTAATATGAAGATGGGATTTGAAAAGTAGAAAGAGCATAGCAAATAAAGGTAACCTTATAAATCTTGGACCTTATCCATCATTGCCATCTCTGTCATACTTCCTTATCACTAGCCACCAGAGACAATCTTTTCCAGACCTTTAAACCCAAATGTTGGTAATGCATAAAAAGGAAATTTAGACAAGAAAATGAAGTGTTTCATTGGATACAGTTTGCCCTTGAGCATATAACACAAATATGTGAAAATTGAATTTCTTGTGGCCTCTACAAAACCAACAATCTGATTTTTATTGCTTTTTCTTTAGCCTGTAGTTCACCTTCAGTGAAAAAAACAGATGAAAATTGGCTGATGCAGATTTTCTATTGAACCATGAAAAATTGGGTGTCAAGTTGTGCCAATCAGTAATTGGAGCCTAATTGGATATTGGGAAAAGTTCACATTGGACCAATTTGATTAACCATGACCATTTCCATAGTCTTCATGGGTTGGATACTTATCAGACTTTTTGTAAATTGTTTTTTTTTTCCATTTCCTCCTGTCATAGAACCCTTTTGGCATCTCATGAAAAAAGTCCACATTAACTGAATTTAGTTAGGGGCATGGGTGGACAGTAGTGGTGATCTACATGTCTAGAGACAGGAAGGTTGATAATTTGACCCCCCCCCCCTTGCCTTGTGTTTGTGTTTTTGAAAGATACTTATTCTCCCAATTACCCTACTTCAAATAGGTACTCGATAATTCTAAGACTGCAGCTTACAATTGGCTAAAATGCTATCCAGGAGAATTTAAAACTCTTGGTTCTTTGAGCTACAAAAACCAAGAAAAGCACATTTATATCATGATAAACCTGATAAAAAGAAGAGTAGCAAAGTTCATATACATGTAACTAGTATAAAATAAAATCAAAATTTCAACTTGTTCTTTGTATTTACTCCACATACTATAGTGACCTCTTTTGGTTTTCTTTGAAAACATTTTTTTTATCTACCATCCGAACAACTTTCATTTGTTTATAAGGTAATAATAAATAAATAAGATGATATAGGAGTCAAAATGTTCACTTAGAATATACATGTGTACAGGCAATGTTAAAATTGTATACATAAATTATAATACCTGTAGCATTAAGCTTATAAACGTTACAAAGGAACACCACTTGTGAATTTGATTATCAACCTTAAAGTATACTGCATTACATAATGATACTCCCTTTATACAATCAACTGATTGTCAAAGTATGTCTAATTCAAAGACAACAACACTTATAAAGGCAGAATAAGGAAGGAAAGGAGACTAAATGACTCATACTTTGATTTTGTATTTGGTTCAAGTTTGTATAAATTGATTCATCAATACTTTGTCCAACAAACTAAACTGTTTGATGATCTCTATTAGTATTCAAGAAGTATCTACAGCAGATATGAAGGTCAAAGATCATTTCAGAGAAATTACAAATATGACACACAGGCTATTTCCCCCAGGTTGAAGCCCAAATTACCAGAAGGTCTAGATTAATGAAGAGACAAACACAATCAGTAACGATATGACACATAGAAATAGCCTATAATAAAGGTAATGAACATAATTCCACAGGTTTGCAAAAACGTAAAAAGGCACACAATTCTACATTGGAAATTATCAATATGATATGACAGTTATTTGTATAATATTTTGGCATCAATGCATCTTGGTAGTTTTTCAGAAGTGCTGATTTTTGTATCCACCTTTGTCCCTTTTGATAGTCATGGGGATATGTAGCAAAAAAGATAAATTTGCTGCACTTCTGGCAGAAAGCGCCGAAAATGGTACATGACTATTTTTGAGTTTCATAAGGAATTCGAGTCCAAAAAAAAGGGTGCACCAGAAATAGAGTGCAAGCGCCCCAATAGTTCGTCTCCTTTTGTTTTGGCCTAAGGACACGCTGAACAATGTTTGTGCCAAATTTCATAATTTCTCCAAGAAGTGCAGAATGTTTTTACCTATCACCTAGACTATGAGTTTACAACCATAAGATTCTTTTGTCTGTTTGTTTGTTTGTTTGTTTGTTTGTTGATTGGTTGATTTCTGTCTTCTTAAAATTTATCCGATCATAAACTTCCATTCATTTTTTCTTTTACCTCAACTGTGACTTACTTCTATATCAATGTATTCATGCAATTTCTACTTGAATGACATGCATGTACTTTTTTTTCATGCTTTGACACTTTCAACTTAGCACAAAATCTGAATGGCTGTAGTTTTGAACAAAAAAACTAATTATTATAAATAGTCATTTCAATAATTTCAATACAAGTGTAAACACCAGGTAACAGCTCTAGGTGTTTTTTAACATGTGTATTGGTTTTAAATCAATGTGTCTGTTTGGACATGTCTGACTATTTTGTCCTCTGTTATTGTTTTTCAAATATCTTTTGGTACAAAGTTGCTAACGATGAAAAATCATACGTTGCAACTACCAATATGTCTATAAATGTGTAGGTAGCTAATATGCACATTTGCAAATATCCAAGATCATAAATGAAAACTGATAGGAATTTTTTTTAAATTACCCTATTTCAAAGATGGACGCACTTTGTTTTAACAATTATAATGTGATAACATTGTATATCCATATTAGAAGCTTTTAAAGATGATACCATGATTGGCATCAAATTCAAGATCAATCATTAAGGCAATCAAAAATATGATCTAAATATTTAATGTGTTCTTATGATGTTACATGATTGTATAGAAAACAAATCCCTTATTAACAATTGACATCTATCTGGCCTCCACAGGACAGTCTTAAAAGCTTTTATTTGAAGCTTTTTGCAATCTTCAATGAAAAGGTTTTGACACTTTTATTCTCCTTGAAAATTCAGATACATCACATCTTGACATATCATATCTCCATTACATCTTTTTGATGCTTCATTTCATCCTTTGATGAAGGTATCAGGTGTGTTCTTCTAGGACAAGTTCTCAAGGTCAGATTTTTCTTATAAGTGGATGACTTGAAGTTCCCAAGATCAATGCTTTTAATTATGAATTATTTCAAGAATTCCATTGATCATGGTGTCTAGACAATCAGGAAATTTACATCCAATGAATATTTTGGGGGACATTTTGTATACAACTACAAGAATTCAAAATAATTATAATATAAACATGGGTTTTTTTTATGCTAAAGGTGTTGAAACAAAAATCTCTTTGGGGATTTTTCATGGGAAATCTGATCTGAAATTACCACTTTGAAGCATGTTCTCACCAGATTTCCCATGTTAAATTCCCATAGAGATTTTTTAAAAGACTCTTTTTTCAGATTTCCATTACAGCAAAAAAATATCGTAATTTAATTTCAAATTTGCTTTCTTTCATTCCATAGAATGAATGTAGAAAATAAATTTTTAACACATTAAGTATTAAAAAACCCATGTTTTGATATTTTAAATCCTTGTAGAGTCAATGGCATATTGAATACATGTGCACTAAGCAAATACTATAGATGTTAGGGCACTTGTGCATATATGTGAAAAACAGTTTTACTAATATTCATTGTGCTGTGAGTAAATGCTGTTGCTGCTGCTGCTATTGATAATGATGTATCCTGAAAAAGCAAGAAATTGTTTTCATAATGGTAAAATATGAGAATGTCAAAAGATATCTAATAGAAATTAATTGACAAATGGGAATTTAAAATTTTATTTATGATGATGAAAATTACTAGTATAAAGGTTAGCAACAGAGGCAAAGAAGATTGAATTTGTGTATACATAAACTCTGTCACACACATAAGAAATTTGCCTTATCACTTATTCCTGTATCAAAGATATGACAAGCTGACCTATAATTAATGCCCATTTCAAGTACTTGGTAACGTATCTTCAACTTCTTTACTGCCTTTTATCCTATACCCATAGCCTGGGGAGGGGGGTGGGGGGGGGGGGGGTTCTTGAGTTCAAAAGAACATCAGTGAACCTATATCTTCCCTAAAGCCCAAGTTGTAAGTCAATGTTGCCATTATGCATTTGTTCAGATTAGTGAAATTATAGAAATATATTCATGTATTACTGATTTTTGTGATTACATACTCTTAGAAAAAAATGCAAAAATGTGATTTTTCATGGTTTTTTAAAAAATATTAACAATGTTTCATCACTAGTATAGTATGGGACATCTTCAGATTTAATAGAAATAATTATACTCAAAGCAATTTGTGTGGGCAATCCTTGAAATCTTGCAATAAAATGTGATTGTCTGATCCTGTACTGATTTTAGGTGGTATTAAGGGCTTTCAGCATATTTCTCAAGAGAGTAAAAGTGTAGACTAATAATCAAATCTCTCTCATTGGGGAACAGTTCAAGGTCTTAATACACATTACTTCAATTTGATTTCACCTGTAATTATAACATTAATCACAGGGTGTCATTCTCAGTAAAAAAAAAGGGATTTTCCTAGAGATTAAGAGTAGAATATCATTTAAAAATAATAAAACCTTACTCAAGCCAATAAGGCGATTTCTGCACCAAAAGTGACTGAGAGCTTTTACTCCCCTTGGATAGAATTCTAGTCAATCGCAGGTTACTTTCCCAGAATTTTCATGGTACCCATGTCATTTTTCCTGGGTGAAGAAGGGAAATGGGATTCTTGAATTCAAAATGGAGTAGCGCATAGAAACATATAATCAGTAATTTAGCCTATACAAATGAACATTAGTATTATTATTATTATTATTATTATTATTAAGTATCTTATGCATGGACACAGACATGGGGCAAGGGTGCATGTTTTGATACTGAGCCTCCAATCCAGTATACATGTAGAATATCATTCAGCATTTTATAAAGTATTGATATTCACTGAGAAGGTTTTCCTCAAATTAAACTTTCTCACTTTTTAAAATAATATTTCCATTGCTAGTGAAATAAAGCAACATGCTTCTTGAATACTGAAAGCTAGTCCCTAAGTGACAAGTCTTGTTGGGGGTTTAATCTGTAGAATTGTATACAGAATACAAAAACCACAGTGCCATGCAGCTACTAACAAATATCTCAGTTTAATATCATCAGGATAGGCATTTTCATGAAAAGGAACAGTACTACTACACTTTGGACTTTCTGTTCTAAATTGTCATCTATTTTCTTAAAATTGTAATGCATTTGACAATTCCTAATCTCTCTTAAAAATTCCAAACTAAATTTCAAAATAATTTAATTGTGATTTTAAAGATGTCAGGGATATTCATACCTGCAGTGTGTAGCTTTTTAGGACATGTTGATATAACATAAAAAATGTCTAAATAGAAAGTATAAAACTCTTCTTATGCACAGTTAAAATTATTGAAAGTTTGAACTAAGGAGTGGGGTTTGAATCCAAAAGATTTTTAACTTAAAGGTTATAAAGGACTCACTTCATTTCAAGAGTGGTATTTGAACCCTGAAAAAGAGTCCTTGATGACTTGATGACTTTAAACCACACTTTCTATTTGAAACTTATTCCTTTTTATTGATAAGAAGTATAAGTCCTCAATGGTTTGAAATATTTTTATTCAACATGTCAGCAAAACAAAATCCCAAATAATTTACTCACCATATAAACAGAATTATTCCACTTTTATACAAATGTTGCACAAATATCTGACAATATAAAATACATTTACACTTTACAATTGCCCTAGAGTTACTGATCATAAATACAATATACACTGTAATTTGACTAAAAATATTCTTGATTTTTTTTGTTTCATCTCAAATCTTCAAAACAATTCACAGGGTTGTATGTCAGTCCACATGAAACTTTTGTTAAACACTGATGATTTAACACAAACAATAAATTTACAATTTATATTGAAACTATACCAGGTTACCTTATTAAAACTTTATTTTTGCAAAATTTTAAGGCCGCTAAGGTGGATGTCAATATCATGATGTGCTAATACCATCCAATTCAAATATCAAAACTTAATGACAGTATTACAAGTAATAAGATATTTATATATCGGCTGTCTGTGAAAAAAAATTGATCAATAAAATAAAGGCCTATTACTTACAGATGGACCAATTAATTATGTGACATCTCTCACCTTAACTATTTTAGTATATTCATTCTTTCTTTTTCCAAAATTAAGATTTTCTACAAGTGATAACAGATAAGCTTGGTAACAATATCTCTTTGATATTACAAATCCTTTATATGATATGAAGCTACAAAAAATATTTTTTCTTTTTTTTACATTCTTTTATGCCTAAAATCCTCTCATATTGTTTTGAGAGTTTATTTCAAAAACTGTTTTCTCTACTTGTTTTTAAGAAGGAATGTTCACATTTTCGAAATCATGGTATTTTCTGTAAAATTACTATAATTTCCAGTCCTAGTTTTGTTATTCTGCGACCTTCCATATGGAATCATTGTTGCCTTGGTGACAGCGGTTGAATTTTCAGTTGTTGCTGCAGGCAGATACCCATAATGGCCACAGCATTTGCATAGTAATAATGCAAATTTAGTTCTGAATTTTCTACTAAAAATACTGTAAAGAATAGGGTTTGCCGCAGAGTTGATAAAACCTAAAGTCATCACCAGGACATGAAAGGACCAACTTTTGCCTATTGTATTATAAAATAAAGGGATTTGAACAGGGGTATAGCTGATAACATACACTAGGACACTTGCAATAAGCATTTTGACTACCCCCTTTCTTGCCTTAATGGCATCAGAGTCTTTTTCTTTTTGTCCACCATCTTTAACAAGTTGTGCTTTTCTTCTATGAAGTGTCTCTGTGCCCATAAATAGGTGTTTGGACATGATAGTGTAAAGGACAATTTGAACAATGACAGGTACAAGGAAGAATAGTATACTCTCGATAACTTTGTATATCATTTGATATTTTCTCCCGTTGATCGGGCCTCCGGGAAACCGCATCATACAAAATTCAACTGGTATACTTTCTTCTCGTCTGATAACAGTGTTGAATAAGACAGTTGGTAATCCATACAAAAGAGAAATAGGCCAGATGCAGGAGATTATCAAAGAAATCCGACGTCTTGTACAAAGAATGTGTGCCTTGATTGGATGGACAATTGCCACATATCTACAAATAGAAAGAAATAGAAAGAAAATGTTGATATCATGGATTGAATGGACTATTGGCGTATACCTGCAATTAGAAATTGTATCAATATTGCAAATATTGGTAGGTGATGGTATACACTGTTATAGAAAATAGTGATGTTTTGTACTGTTTGTAATATATTGTGGTAAAATAGAGTAAAAATTAGGATTATTTGTGCCTATTTGATATTCATCACTCATAAGTGGGGTTTATTAGTGGAAAATAGCATCACAAAATAGTGATCCCTTGGTACCCCTAAGTGCTGGCTCTATGTTACCACTGAATACCACTTTACAGAAGAAGATACAAAGTTTTGTTGCATACCTGCAAATAGAAATGGATAAAAGGTTGTCAACAATAAGAAATTAAGACATCATAAAATCATTTAGAATAAATCATATCAATATTGGTAGGCAATGGTAATTTGCCTTCATTCATAATTAGATACAAAATTTGCAAAAACAAGAAATAGAATATCATGGCCAGACTAATTGATCTTGAAAAGGATAATTGAAAACATTTCTTCAAATAAAACGTTTTCAGATTAACTTTTAGATTTCCTGTCAGACTGAGAGGCTCAATATTTTGAGGTATATCATATGTATATATATTGAATGCATGTAGTCATATACATAAAGAAATTAGTCCAAACAGTCAAATCATATATAAACCCAAAAACAACATAGAACATAGTAAAGTCAAACAATTATTGTAATTAATGAATCTTTATGAATGGTGATGAATAGGTAATGAATCTTTATCCAAATTATTTATTTTGTGGGCTTGATGTCTTTACCATAGGTTTGATACTCGTAAAAGTTGTGGATACTTATAAGCCAAATGAAACAAAGCTAAATCAGCAAAACCGATATGCCTATAAATATGATATTTCTATTATTGGTGGACCCCCTCATACATCACTCTGGTACCATAGTAGTTGATGACAGAGCTTGGTATTGCAGTTTTAGCCATCAGAAAATACACTCTAAGAAAAAATATGGATATTTAGTGGTAAATTTATATCAACACTAAATTCCTTGATACTGATACTGCACTCTTTTGTGTAGCTATAATGCACTCATCAACACTTCGAGTGAATTTGATCTAAACTAAAAAGTGATGTTTTACCACAAAACGTCACTAACATCATTAAACACTGTGTAACACTAATTGCAATATTTCTATGCATAGGAATGACATAAGTCTATGTACTTGGCTAGTGTTGATTAGATTGAAATACAATGATTAACAAGTTGATTTCATTTGTGAATTCAAATGCCATGATTCCATGCATGCTAGAAGCATGATAGAACTATAGAATACCAAAAAATGAGGTAAAAGAAATTGCTGTTTCCTAGTTACTTCAATAATAGGGGAAAGGTGGACTATTTTTTATAATTCAGAGTGAATGCTTATTTTTTATGGCTTCTTCAACAAAAATAATTGCAATTTATTTGTAGATGGTATGTCTCAACGACTTAAAAAAAGAATAAAAGGTGATTGAAAAAGATAATCTGTGAAAAGACAAAACTTTTCCTCAACAAGTCATGCAATGGATAGAATTTCATGTAGAAATCTGTGACTCTTCAGTAACAATTTATGGCTTCTGTATCTAATTGCTCTGTCTACAATTGTAATAGTTTTTTAATGGATCACCCTTGATCTGTTTCCTTTTACTTTAAAGGACAATCCATTAATTCTTCAAGTCTACCTCCCTGTGTCCACAGAAATAAAAGGCTTATCAATAGGATACTTCAAGAAATAATTGTCATAGATATAAAAAAAGGAATGATATTGGCCATATATAGGGTCACTGAGGAAAAAGGCTGTTGCATGCTGTCTGAATATTAGTTCATAATTATGCAGAATGCAAAGTAGGGCTTGTCTTGCTGAATCCATGGCAATTACTTAAAAGTCATAGGATATATACACCAATCCACATAGACACTCATAGCTTCCAGGCGATTTACCACTCACAAAAAAAACACTAGATATCTTAGGGGAATTAAATTCAAGCCTATTGTGAAGATTCTTATCAAACAATAAGATGAATATTTTTGTGTAAAACAGTTACTTAGTGAAAGTTTAATGAGACAACAAGCTAAAGTGGACACACTAGAGACCTATACAGGCCTTGATATAGGCCATCATTAGAGAAAAAAAAAAATTAAAGCAGTAAAACGATATGTACATAATTAAAAAGAGCACCTAACAACTCAAGAAGGATGTTTGCCATGATGATACAAGCATCCTTGAAACATAATCAATTGTGTCATTGTAATGATCTTTAGAAAAAGGTAGAAAGCAACATGGTTCTTCTCTGATCTCTTTTACAAGCTTTTACATTTTGATAGGTCATCCCAAAAATGTTTTACAAAATTATTTTTGATATTCATTAGAGCTGCCACTTGGTGAAAGATTACTGTAAGACTAAAAAGTTTTGTGTTAAATGTCTCAGATAAAAACAAAATTGTTTCCAAATATTGTCATACTTTGTTTTCTCAAAAGCAAAAAAGAAATTGTTAAAAAATAAATATCATTGAAAAAAAACCCATAAATGGCATTCTGTAGTTGAGCTACTCAGTGCCTACATGTATTTCCAAGAATCTCTTATATTTTTCTATATTGAAGCATGACTTATGTACAAGAGAAGTGAATTATACTAGTACAATTATGACAGCCCTTAAATCTTTAGTGTTTCCAACAGGCAATATCGAGAAGGTTCTTATGGAACACTGGCATGTTATCTTAATTCAATGGAGACTTTCAAGGGGTTTATTTTTGCAACAAATACCTTGCTCTTAGCAAGGTTTCATAAAGAAATTCCTTTCATTTCTCTGGTATCATGTACATGGCATCAGATCACAATTAATTGAATTCCTTCATTATATAGAACCACACTTACTTTGGGTGCTGAAACTTTTGTTCATAAATATGTTTACACAGATTCAATTTCATGAAAGTTTTGTTTAATAGATTGAGCTCATAGCATGTTTATCAATACTTCTTATCATCACTTAGATGGGAGAAATCATACACCTGAGCTGGAGCATCTTCTAATATTTTAGAATATAAAAACAAAGAAATTGTGTTGCAAAGTCAACAAATAATTTCCCATTTAAATCTGAAAGTTTATGATTTGTTGATCCAGCACAATTTAATGATTGAAAGAAAATAAATAAATTCTTCTTTACTGATTTGAAGTACAAAATTAAAGATATCATGCATATGAATTTGTACATCTAGTGAAGAGCTAAGAACTCTGCTCTTCCTTCAGTTCCTTTTAATCAATATCACTCAAAATTTCTAGTCTGACATACCTAATAATTATGTGCAAAGTTTTGTCCAGGACCGCTATAAGTCAGCAGACAGCAAATGCTCCAAATTATAACATTTCCCTAAAACATTTGATATCTTTTTCATAAGTTTGGTATCGCTGTGTTAAGAAGGCCACCATTGTTTGATCAATCAATCAATCAATCAATCAATCAATCAATCAATCAATCAATCTAACAATCTAACAAATAATAAATGTGTGTGGCATTTTATCGATCAAACATTTTGGCACTATTGAGAAAAGTTAATATTGATTCATAGAATGTTGCTGTTTAATTTGGTCTGAAAGCTTCTTTTGTTTTGTTTAAATTTTCTGCAAGCTTTCAAACTTTTAACAGTGAGAAAAGAAAGTCCTTGATTGTATTTGGATGGACATTTTTCACTGTTTCTGTATGCCTGTATAACAAGAGAGGACTTTGACAATACATTTCATGTTGTTGTAACCATTACTGTATGAATCTTTTCAAGTATGGCTTTGTTGCATCATGAAAAGTTACAAAACTAATCAAACACATGTTTTTTTGATGGGATTTAGGATGAACAATAAATTAATTATTGTTCATGAATCATTGACACATAATAACATCAAAACATAATTTTTAGCCAATTTTCACTTACAATTTACATATTCCCTTCCATACCATTGGGATTGGTATTGTGACACCTGTTTTTGGTGTGTAATTTGTTCATCAATGTACTAAATTTTCTTTTGATGGCTTATCAAGTAATCAGCTTTAGGCTATGGTGATGCTAGCTGTATATAGCCTCAAGAATGATTAAACTAAAGAACATATAGAAGGCCCCATATATATCTCTTGTACCTTATTCCCTCTTTTTATTTTCTTACAACACCCATAGGTATAGTATAGTGTGCAATACAGAGTACAAGTAGCACAATAATATGCTAAGAATTTGAAAATGTTAAGCATCCATGTTGATATAAAAGCTTTGAAAAACGATGCCCTTAAATTGAAATTTCCAAAGTCTTCTGCAGCTAATCAATCTTTAATTGTAAAAACATCCTGATGGCCACACTAGTGATTAAATTTTCATTCCTGGATAGACACAAAATGCGTTATATTCACAAAAAGGCGGCTGTGTATCATTAACACTTGAACAGGAATACACTTTGTATCTCTCAAAATGTCATGAGTATCAAGGTTAGACATTTTTAAATTGTCTTTCTAGGTAGAGTCAAGGTGTTCTCTTGTACTGATTAGTACAATATGGTGCAAACAAAAAAGAAAATTCTTTTATAAGAGGAGGGAATGCAACACTGTGAGGTCTTCATGGTTGTGAATATTATGTTTTGACGGGATGACAGTCTCTAGGTTAAAATATCACATACAGTTGAGATTGTTTAGTGGTAAGTATTTTACCCATGTACCCCCACAGTTAAAACTTGATTCCTCAATATCCTGATCACAAATGTATAGTGGAATTAATATGCCACAGTGCTGCTATCTTTCCAAGTTTAAAAAGGTCTCGTACACAATAAGTGAATTCCCTCTGACCTTATTTTACAACTGCACCTTGAAATTAAAGGCCAGACCCAAGCAGACCAAACAATCTTGCACATTTATTTTATCCCATTGTTGGTGTGTTTTCGGTGTTTTGATTGGTTAATAGCCAGTGTGTAATAAGTTGTATCCCCCGCTG
>JAVSBT010156202.1:0-14382 GCA_033118115.1 Pharyngocirrus eroticus | reverse complement strand
GTGCTAGTAACAGCTTCACATAAGCATGTGCCCTTGTTAATAATAGGTAAGGCTAGAACACCACTTCAACTAAATGTACGTCCCTATGTGCCGACAGCCTCACACGATATTAAGTCAAGTAAGTCAATCATGGCAACAATATGTACAGTCATGTACTTTTTTTTTATATCACATAATTATATTAAAAAGGTTAAGGAAGAAAAAACAATAACCAGTATTGTACTAAAGTTGAATTATGGTGATTTAGGCTGAAAAAAAGTAAATAGTTAAGAAGTCCCCTCATATTCTTGATACTTAGCAATACCTGCATTTTAGAGTATGCAGAAAAAAATATATTTGGAAAAATGTAAAACGATTTGAAAGGCAATTTTTAAAAAATATATTAATGTTTGTACTATTATTTGAATAGCATTAGATATCATTTGTTTTAATCAAATATTTCGGCATAATGATTTAACATAACAAAACTTCATTATATTTTAATTAAAACGAATAACAATTGTAACAAAGGAAACAATAAAAATTGCATTTGAAATCAAATCTTGCTGTGCAGTTCTGTTCATTTTCTCATTTTATCCAAGAATAAATAGCACTTGCTTTAAATTCTATTACTTCAAAATATCAGTCGAATCTTGTGTAGTAACGAAGGGGTTAACAAAATATTATATTTTAAACAGGTAATGAATGATTATGTGACAAGAATAACTCAACATATTATGCATTTAGATATAACATGTGTTATATATTCTATTCATTTACTTCTGTAATAGCATTTATATCTGGCAACAACATTATTAAGGTTTTGTTTTAAAAGATTTAATAACTGACATTAAATTGTAAGAGCAGTATGCCTTTATGGACCCATTCTCAAATTGTTATGAGCAAAAAAAATCCCCATAAAACAGATTCTGTTTGTGCAATTGAGCCTTTTCCCAGGTCATCTTCACTACCATTCAAGAGATTAAGAATGCTTCTGGGAGACTTGCACCATAAAAGAGGCATTTATAGAATGTCTTTTAATTGTCTAAAATAATTCAAAAGCATTTACTAAGCAAGGATGCTTTGAAAAATAGAGCTGATGTAGACGATGTAAGAGGCGATAGCCTCAGTGTACACCTAGTTAGCTCAAATAGAGACTGACGTCACAGTAAAACGAACAGTCAGGAAAATTCCACCATTCATAGAATAAGTGAATGATGCAAATGCTGGAAAAAAACACAGTTTAATAAATGTTATGATATTGAACTTTATGCAAAATATAAGTGGTAGACATTCAACATCAAGAATGATACAACATTTCAAGTTTTGGGTTCTTGTATGCTTTGTATATGGACACGCTGCCACTACGGGTAAGTTATTTTGATATGGCTATCTGTTATATCTTTGCTTGTTGACATGGTGATATTCTTTGTTTTAACAATGTTCTGTAAAACAATATTCTCAAAGGTGTCTATAGCCAGCTATAGCTGCATCAACTTTTTAAGATTTTCGGATTTTTTTGAAGGTGTATAGTTCAATGAAATTCCTGGGATACGATGATGTGGGATTTAAATGCAAACAGAGTAGTGCTTGATCAGCTTTCTCTGGTTTAAAGGGCTGGCATCAATTGTAAGGAATTGGTATACTACTACCCTATACTTTATCCCACAAACTCCTAAAAAGCAACTGGTGTTAAAGATGCAGCCCCTTTAAATTAAACATCAGAGGGAATGATTACCTTTCTTTAAAAAAAACACATTTACAAAAAAGTTTAAATATGTATGATGTATTGGGGCAGCTTATATGAAAAATGTGGTTCTTTCAAGGTTTGAGCAATCGTTTGTCAATGCATGTTTACAGTACATTTTATTTTTATGAGAAGTAAATTGCAATGAGTGTAGTAACTTGATTTAATTTTTTTTTTGAGAATACCATTTTACAGAAGATTTCAAGAAAAAAAATGACTCAATTCTAAAGCATGATGAATGGAATATTACATTGCAAGATATTATAAAATTACCATTGATCAAATTGTTTAACTAGTCCCATACATTATGAGATAGACCTGACATTTTTATAACTCAATACTATCATATCAGGAACAGTTATACAGCATTTATTGTCAACCGTTTCAATTAACTATTTATGTTCTACTTATCTCTTATAATTAATGTATTTATTATTTCATATCAAATGTTGACTTAAACTGTGTGCTATTTGACTACTGAGTCAGGTCCTACTTACATTTAAGTAATTATTCATAACCGTCCACAGGGTCCTTACCAAATTGTGTAGCACAGCCATGATCTCACACAGTCATCAATACAATCCCAAGGGACAGGTATAGATACAGTGAAACCTGCATTAAGGGACCGCCCCTTCAGCCAAGAAAAAATGGTCACATAAGACAGGTGGTCTCTCATGACAGGTTAACTACTATAGACTAGTATACAATCGGGGATTTGATTTGATTTGATTTGATTTATTTAGTAATGAAAATACATGAACAATAAATACAACAAAAGTAAACAGCATGTATAACAAAACAAGGATAACACAAGAAAGCCTATGGACAAAACTGATCAACTATTTTCTTAAGTTGTTAATAGTGTTACAGGTTCAAAACAATGATACCTACATTGCTCTCGACCTGCCACCAAAACATTTTGTAATCTCCAACGCCTAATTAACCATAATTGGTGGCAAGCAGTATAAAACCGATTTAAAAAAAAAGGCCACTTACTTCCTGACTTTCATCTATCAATACATGCATGTTTTTAATTCTGTTTTTTGGTGAATTGATTTGTGCCGATTAATAGTTTTGAAATTCATATGTTTGTACGTATACCTATTTATTTTATTATTTTATGGAAACGTTTGAAAAAAAATGGCTCGTTTAATAACCAAAACACAAACTTGAGAATTTAAAAGATTATAGATACAGGTTTTATTTACTGAATAGTAAAATTTCCGAGGATTTGCCGTAACTGTAGACACGTGAATATACTTTGTATTCCTAAGGACAGTTAGGTGTTGATATCGACTTCCACAGCTGGATAATAGCATAGTTTCATTTTGTCTGTAGAACATTTTCTGAAAAATAGAAATCAATCTTAATTTGTTTGCAGAAAGGGTATTGTGATATTTAGATAATTACAAACCTTACCTTTCAAGTTTTTATTTTGAAACACCACACTGTAATTTCATGTTTTTATCAGGGGCCTCACTACTTTTCAAGTGTGACTTTGAGTTCCCCTCAATATGTAATATGACGCAATCCTCTGATGATAAGTTTGATTGGACACGGGCATTATTTGGCACATTTTCCTCTGATACAGGCCCAAGCAGAGCTCGATCTGGCAATTATTACATGTACATTGAAACCAGTATTCCACGACAACAAGGCGATACAGCAATGTAATTATTTTGCCAGATTTATCACTATTTAGCCACCTCAGGCAGCACATTAAAAAGGACTATTTACATGAATGTTTATAGGCAGGATGAGTGTCTAATTGCGATTATGTTTGACACGCACACAAAACTAATCATTTTTGATAATGAATAATGCTATAAAAGTATTATGTGTGGCTGTACGACATCCTAATGTCCGAATCCTACTGTCACGACATTAGAGCGAATGGCGACATGATAAGAGCCAATAACAATTTTTTGTCATCTTCGTGACAACACGTCACGAGTGCCCCGAAATGTTTAAACAGTTTGATTATTTCGTGACAGCTTCGCTTGTATAGACGAACGAGGCTAATGCTCCACGAACACACAAGAAGACGATAGAGAGGCCAAACGAATACACACAAATACAAAAGAAGACGAGACGTACGTCACTTCGTATGTATGCTAATGGCCGGTTTAGTAGGAACCGGGCATTTAGTAACAGTTTAACATGATCAAAATTTCACTGCATATGATTTTACATAAATATATATATAAAAAAGAGGAATAATTGAAAAAAAAGAATGTTTTCAAGCTACATTAAAATTTGTAATCTTTGACATATAAAAAAAATCTTAAGGCGTTTGTAGACAATCTTTGACAAGACCATCGACCTGGTACGATGGTCGTTAGTTGAACGTAAGAAACTATTTTCTTATAAGTAGTTCGTACGAAAAACGTAGCATAAGCCACAAATATAAACTTTCATTATGCTACGGTCACAATAGCTCAAAGGACGCCGTACTAGCATGTTTTGGACCATTTCTTACGGCGTTCTTACGTTCAACTTTCGTACTTCTTACGACGAACTTATAAGAAAAAGGTTTCTTACGTTCCACTTAAGTTCGTGGCAGGTCAATGGTCTACAAACTCTGTTTTGTAAGGATAACGTAAGTTGAACGTTAGTTGAACGTAGTTGAACGTAAGTTTAACGTAAGTTAGCGTAATAAACATTCTTACGAATTCCAGAATTCGTACTAAGAAATCCGTAGTAAGGGCAATTGTGACCATAGCATGACTTAGATGTTTTGATAATCTTCGACAAATGTTCGCGCATATCAACAAAGCAATTAGACCCTCATTCTTCCTTAATACAGGTTCCAAAATACGTTTCCTCCCATCTATAGCATACTCTCTTTTACTGTTGTTATGTGTATCCAAGTGATATGGTAAATTTGCAAAATAACAACACGCCTGTGATCAGAAAGTGATAATATGAACAAAAGCATGATTAAAAATTGTGCATGTAACTTTCTTAAGATTACCTTCATAATTTTTTTTCTTTCAAATTCAATATTTGTTTACAGTTTGGAAACTCCAAGTATACCTTACAGAGGGTTTGCCTGTCTGCGATTTTATACCCATATGTATGGCGATACTGTCGGCAGACTATCAGTGAAATCAAAAAGTTCATCCAATAGTGTATACAATAAGTCAGTGAACCATGGCAATGTTTGGAACCAAGTGGCTGTGAATGTCAACCTGGATTATCATGACAAGGTTGTTTCAGTTAATTAGCATTTTTTTTTGTTCACAGAAAGAATTCATAGGTATATTCCACATAGCAATGTCATATGTAAACTTGCTATAGCTGCACTGTTGAAGTTGCACTGTACAATCCTCCCTATGGGAACGAAAACAAATAATGTTAGTCCGACCAGGAAATAAATAAATAAATAAATGGGCATTGAAAATAAAGTGTGTGTTATTGGGTTGCAAAGTGGTTCAAAAAACAAATAAACATCAATCATAAAAGGAAACGTTTTCCTTTATCCTTTTCTTAACCTGTGACTGTAGTTTATAAGAGGCGCATTATTCAAAGAAAACGTCACTATTCCGAAACGCTTGAATTTCGAATTTTAATTATTTCTTGAAATCATACCCTCTAATGATTCAATTTAAACAATTATTAACGTTCCGTTCGAGAAGTACGATGTATAAACAGGCATTTTTGAAAGAAAGCATAACATTATCACAATAAAAACATTATTACCTATTGACTTAAATTTATTTCTGATATTGTTCCAAGGCAACTTCTCAATATAACAGAGTAAACATGTATTTGTAGACACAAAAGAAAAACACACATAATGAATGCAATTTCTCTAAAAAAAATACGCCTACATATTTTAGAACAAAAACCCTATCAATTTCACAACTGTTTTTTTGTTATAGGAATACTTGCGAGATGTAATATTCTTTTTGCAAAATAACTTATGTATATTGATGTTACAACTTATGAATATTGATGTGCAAAAAAGATACCTTATAAAATATCTTTACTCTATATAAATGTATCATTATTAAGTCCCTTTTTGTCTAGATCGTGTTCATTGGAGAGAGTGGAGAGAGTCACACAGGTGATATTGCTATTGACAATGTTATTATAACATCTGGTATATGTGAAGGTAAGAACGTAAAAGGGGTGATTGAGTAGATAATATATTATTAATGATAATATTGTTAAAGGGGAAAGTCAAATTATGCTTTTTAAGGGGGGGGGGGGTGAGGGTCGAAATACGTGTTTTGACACACACAAGCATATATCATAAATAATCATGTTTAATGATAATTAATGCTTCAAAAGTATATATATTTTGGCTTCAGGACTTATACTTAGCAACAGTTTTATATTACTGGATTTTTACTGTTAATGATTTAGCGTATAAAATAAAATATACGATGTGCATTTGTATTTTTGTTTAAAATATAAAGGTGTGGCTTTTAAATGTGACTACCGGTGAATAATCATTCGTTTCATTAATATCTGTATGCATTATATGATTTTCCGTTCAAATATATAATGAAACAAATATTAGCAAATAAAAAGGGAAAATATTTACTTTCTAATAAGATGTACATGTATGTTATCAAAAGTGTCAATTTTCTTTCAAGGTCTCATAAGACTGGTTGAAGGATCCGGGGACCATGAAGGAAGGGTTGAAGTTTACCACAATGGAACCTGGGGAACAGTTTGTGATAATGAATGGGACAACCGTGACGCCAGTGTAATATGCAACCAACTTGGATATGGAAGTAAGTCTTCAGTCTTGTTAAGAGCATGCCTTTCTCACTATTTTGATAGTTGGTGGAGCCACAGTTAAACCTTGAATGTACTTAGGCACGTGTTGTTGAGATATGCAAATCTTAAACTCATTTTTCACAAGAGAGTGAAAGATTGATTTATCTTTCACTCTGACTGAGAGATTGTGCTCCAATCGTTTAGTATTCCTATATTGCAAGTTGTTTTTGAGAGTCGGGAATTACGCAAAACAGCGTGAGACGCATTTCTATTAATCAATTTAAAAAAAAGCTAGGTGCGATTGGAGTCGGGCACCTTTACCTTCTTATACAATACAATTCTTATGTATTATGAACTCTTCTAAAATATTCTAATAAGTTTTAGATATTGTTTCAGCTTGTGTTCAAAACAATACAAATCCTACATTTATTGATGTTTTAGATGGAACAGCAAAGACACAGGCATATTTTGGTTCAGGAACTGGTGATATATGGATGGATGAAGTTGGATGCACAGGAAATGAGAAAACTCTTCTTGATTGTCCACGTTCCAAATGGGGAGTTGATAACTGTAATCACAACGAAGACGCTGGAGTCACATGTGATGGTGAGTTGATTCCTACAAATGAGCCCTCGAAATTCTTCTTATAGAGAAGTTCACTCTTCTTTTTAAGGCAAATTATGTTCACATACGATGACCAATTCGAGGTGTGTTTGGCATTGCCAGGTGTTGACTACCAGATATGGTTAATCCACCATTCTGTCAGTCATTGCCTGTATTCACTCCCATTGAATACAGCCTTTCTAGACATGTATTTCTAAATGTTATGAGAAATCATGAAGACATGCCCAAATCGTACATACTACAGTGAAAGACTTCCGCCTGACTATCCTGATAATATCATATCATTGGTGCAATATTATCAATATATTGATAATTCCTAAGTAATTTAATTTTAAAGGGGGGCTTCTCTCCAGAGGGAAAAGAGTAATCTGTAGCTCTTATGTATATCTGTAAAATCTGATATAACAAGAGAAAAAGCAGTCTGAAGGCATGGATAAGACTTTTAGTACACTTGTTTTTCTCTAGATCTTGTTAGACTGGTCGGAGGATTAGGTACCCATGAAGGAAGAGTTGAAGTCTACCATCATGGAGCCTGGGGAACAGTATGTGATAAGGGTTGGGACAACATTGATGCCAATGTAGTATGCAATCAACTGGGATATGAGAGTAAGTATTCAGTATAGATTTCAAAAGACAAATTTGTATCCATTTATAAGCATATATTTGAGTTTTATTTTTGATAACATTAACATAAAAACGTTTCCATACTAAATATTGAGTAATTCAAATAATTTAAATCTTAACTAGGTTTTTCAAATTGATGTCTGGTAATTGCGTGTGTGGCTTCACTGTAAGAAGAAGCTAATTTATTATTCTATGAAAGGATTAAACTCATGATGAATAGGTAACGCATATTCATGAACCAAAAAGACCTGACAGAAGGCCCGATGAAATGTTACAAGCATAGTATGTCATGAGGAAAGTAATGTTTTGAAGTGCATAAAAAACTGGATGTATCAAATTCGGCATAATCATGAAATATCAATTATAATCAACATTAAATCATAACTAGTTGGCACAAGTCAAAGTCAGTGGCTTTGGGGCTTCACCTTAATGAGAAGCCATTTAATTGTATACAAACCATCTAAAACTAGAAATTAGTTGGTTACAGGTATAAGTGAACCAAAAAGACCCCCCTGAGGGCGCACACAAGGCCATTCAGTCCAATTAAATCATGTTCTAAAATGCCTTTGTTCTTAGTATTGTTCGAAGAAAGCGCATACATATAAAATGACAAATGATCTTTGTAATAGAACCAAATAACACATTGTATATTGTAACACAAAAAAAAAAGATTTAGAAGTAAGGAGATTTATCTCCCTAGCTAAGTAAATTGTCTTTGTAAAAGAAGTCGTATTGATTTGATATGTCCCTTTGCAGGGATGAGTGGTGATAAAAAGGTTAACCTAGGGCAGGTAGAGTGAACAAATTGAATACAGGAAGTGTATCAGAAGCTTGGAAACTTGTATGATTTACAATTGTCTGACCATTCACGAATGTCAATAAACCAAAGATGTGTACACATTGTATAAAGGGTTACAACAGTTTTATTGTTCATTAATTTAAGATTTTTTTGAACATAGTCACAAGTTCTTATTATGGTTTTGCTATAAATTACATGTTCAAAAAAATAAAAAGTTTTGTTTTCATTACATTTGAGTTGGAATTGCCGAATCGAAAGCGTATTTTGGTCAAGGGACTGGAAAGATATGGATGTCCTATGTTGGTTGTAGAGGATATGAAAGGTCGCTTGTTAATTGTAGGATGATACCCTGGGGAGGACTTGTTTGTCACCACGGGGAAGAAGCTGGAGTGATATGCGGTGAGTTGATTTATGCAATGAGGCCTGACTAAATAATATATTATAATATAATAATAATAATAATATAATAATAATTTATTTCGCAACTAAAAGTTGAATGACAAACAGTTCAATAATTCACATACAGTTCAATTTTTTTTTTTTTTTTTTATTGGTGCAGTTCGTTAATTTTCAATATGGCACGTTGAATTTTTATATTTAAGTTCACTGTTTCGAGGCTTTTCTTGCACTGTCCAAGCCATGCAGGACGTTTCACAGGTTTCATGAGCCCAGTCCACCTGAGACGTCTTTCAATTATTTTGTGGCTTAGATGAATTTCTTTGGTCTTTTTGTACACATTTTTGTTGTTGATTTTATTTGGCCACTTAATTTTTTGTAGAGAGTTTGGGTCACTGTCTAAAGCTCACAGTTGTAAAGTAGGCTTTACAAAAGTGTTGAAGATCTTTTAGGGAAAATTTAAAATTGTTGTTGGGAGATATATGGTTTTCAGTTTGAGAATGTTTTGTAATTTGTTGAAGGCATTCACTGTCAAGGCTTTACGTTTGTTGATAGGTCTGAATACACTCTTCTAATCATCATAACTTTTGTTAAGTAGTTGTTAGTTTGAATTTCGCCGTTGTTCAATGATAAATGCAATGAAAACATGTTTGAGAAAAACATTCAAACAAATCAAAAAGTTATGTCCCAATCGTTCAGGCTTTTTTTAATTTGAATAAATTTAAGTTTTATTTTGTTCTAATGCAGGTTTTCAATCGAAAATACGTTTTCTATACTCTCCAACAATTGAAAAGCACTATTTGTAGGACTGTCCCAAGGGTTCTCCAACTCCTATTCTTCAATCAGTCAAGGTGTTCTTCATAATATTTATAAGATATTTTGTTTTTAAGACTTTCTAGAACAGTCCTACAATAGCCTAAAGCACATACAGTGGGTTGCTGCTTGCGTGTATCCTTGAAAAACTGATAAACATAACTACAATGAATGAAGTTGCAAGACCCTATGTAAACGTTACCTGTCTGGTGGTTATAGGCTCTCAGAATAGTTTAATGATTCCTAAATCGGTGCTTTGTTCAGAAACAAACATGTTTTGAGCCATTTTCTAGCTTTAATTCTTAATGCCATATTTATAGAGTTATTGCTGAGATATATTTGTTTGGCCATTTCAAAGCTATTCCTTTTATCAGGTTAGTCTGCGATGTTGAATGGAGGGGGGGGGGGCTTAATAAAAGAGAGGAAATTACTCTTTCATTAATTTATTTTTTGTAACTGTAAGAATGCTATTCTCTTTTGTTGTTCTAATCAATAAGAGATGAAATTAGGTGAAATTTTACAAAATAATGGTGCTTTTCAAAGTTTGGAAAGTATATACCCCAACACAAGTCATTACACTTTAATTATTTGCTCTACATTTGTTCTATGTTTTGCAAAATCATCATCATAATCATTGCAAGAACAAAAAAGTTATTAACATTTACGTAATTGTTGCATTACTTTTTGAACTCCTTGTTGCAAAAAGTACTTTATTTCAAATTGCAAATCTAGGTCCATCCTCGCGAGCCAGGATCACTAATTATTCATACTACATGGAAGTATGAAAGTCTGACCTCTGGTGTACGAGAATTATCTAGCTCGGATATGCGCTTGTTTTTTCTCTAGGTATTAAAGTGAGACTGGTTGGAGGATTAGGGGACCATGAAGGAAGAGTTGAAGTTTACTATAGAGGAGTATGGGGAACAGTTTGTGATACTGATTGGGACAACCTTGACGCTAGTGTAGTATGTAATCAACTGGGATATCGAAGTGAGTATTCAGTCCTGATTTCAAAAGATAATCTTAACACATTAACACGCATGACATGTTGGCCTTAATTCTTCAATTTCAATTTCTTTTTGACCTTGGTCTTACATCCGGTCCTGTTCCATCTATTTCAGATTTAAAAAAATCTAATAGCCTCATTATTGTCTCATAGTTTATAAGCTATAAGAAACAATTGTTTTCACCCATCGCTTATAATTATCACTTTCCATTTCTGTAAATTTTTGCTATCTCTGTTATTAATTGCAAATGTATGCATACATTGGTAAGTAAATCAGATTCAAATACAGGTGGTGAATCATATACAAACGTAGAAAGGGAATTATTATCATTGGACTATAATTTCAAAAGTGACTAATTTGAAAGGCACTGCATGAGAAAACCCGTCAAAATTCAAAAATCACCATACATGGGGGGGTCGACCAAAGCCATTCATGTTTTGCATGTTATATACCTGGATGGAACTATTATCAATTATGAAATGTTTTGCCTCCAAATATTTAGTGTAATGGGGATATGAGACCCCCTTTGAGAGGCTGAAAAATAAAAAAATCAGGTAAAATCAACAATATGTCTGGTCTAACTTTTGTTCAAACAATTTTAAAATATCATGCTACAGAAAAAAAAAATACAAGGGTGGCTACCACCACCCCTGACATGAAAGATTGAAACTTGCTAATAGAGGCCCAACTTTAAACGGCGGTTTTAAAAAGGCCTACTGGCTATTTGTAAGCAAACGGTTTCTTTGGGGAAGTAGGAGAAAGGATCAACATCAATAAATGAAAATAAACTTACTAGTGAATAACACTTTTTCACTCATAAATCAACTGCCAAATTAATTTATCTCGGTCATCTCGCAATTGGCTTTACTCCGATCTAAAGAGGTCATTATATTCAGTTGTATATTATTGTATTTGATTATCATGATCTGATACTTGGATTCTATAAGGTCATATCGATTCATACAATATTCACAAACATTCCTATAGAACAATACTACATAATTCAACCTGTCTGATGCTGGATGACCCCTCAAATGATGTCACTAACCAATATAATAGAAGGATTGCAAGCATATGATTTTATTTTATTTTTTCACATCCTTTGTTTGTTATACAATTCCTATGTACTATTGATCAATATCTCACAATTCAAGAATTTCAATGTATCAAAGACTTGCACATTCTATTAATGGTTAAAACTAGTTAAACTGTTTTAGACGAATTTGATCTCTTTATTCAGACTTTATCAAAACATTTTCACAAGTTTTGGATATTGCTTTGTTATTCAGTATGTGTTTAAAACTATTGAAAGTCTCTATTATATTCTGTATTTTAGATGGAATAGCAAAGACACAGGCATATTTTGGTCCAGGAACTGCTGAAATATGGATGAATAATCTTAGTTGCATAGGAAATGAGAAAACGCTTCTTGATTGTCCACGTTCCACCTGGGGAGTTCACAACTGTGATCACGATGAAGACGCTGGAGTTATATGTTATGGTGAGTTAATATTATGTAAATGAGGTCTGGAAAAAACTCCTCTTATTATCAAAACTTGTTCTTAATAGTTTGTAGTTTAAGATTCACCACTGTTTAAAGATGCATGCACTGAAAATGATTAGCAAATATGTTATTAGCTGGAAGAATCGTACTCAATTATTCTATTTTGGAACAGTAGGTTTTGAGAATATGTTTCCGAACCTAATCATGTTGCAACTCCATGTGATCAATCCCTCTTGGGTGACTCTTATTCCACAGTAGAATAATCAAATTCAACACTAAAAATCGTTTTTTTTAATCAACCTTGAGGAGATAAATTTAGCTTTTCCTGGCTTAAGTTATGTTCAATTGGTTATGTTTTATTTCATTGGAAGTTGCTACTTGATAGTTCAAATCTAATTAAGATACTGCTTTTTGATTGCAAAATGTAGAACAATATTAGAGCAATAACTTGATAACACGTGTTAGTGTGTTTAGTTTTTTTTATTAATGATTTGTTTACAAGGCAACCTCCCAAATTGATGATCTCAGCCCTGTACTGGAGGAAACAAAATTTGCTTTGGAATGTTGAGTCTTTTTACATTAATTTTGTTTCATTTAGTGATGTGACAATCATTCCTTATTTTTTTTTGAATATTTTATTATTTGATAAAATATACTCAAAACATAATTTTTGAACATGCAGAATTTCCCACCTGGATCGTCGTTGGTAGTGTTGTTGCATTTGTAGTGATAGTTGTGCTTGTGATTATTGCCATTTTGATTATTCTCAAGTAAGTTAAATAAAATTGCAATTCTATTTATATTTAGAATCTAAATTATCATTTTGTAATCTGGTGTCATTCAAATTTTAGTCCTCAACCTTTATGATATTATGCCGAAATATACATTCTTAATTCCTATAGTGCAAACCATTATATTAAGTGTAAATAAGTGTTTTTTCATTAAAAAAATCATCAGATTTAACTTTTGTTTTATTAGTATTTCACCATACCTCTATACGTCTTTGGTTAATTTTCCAGAAGTGTTTTTTTTTTAACTTAAAATATTCTGCAAATAATTTGGTTTTGCAATATCTTTTGTTCTTCATCACAAGAAGGCAGAAAAAATGCACTAGAGATCCTACAGAATCAATAGGAAATGATATTGCCTTAATAGAGGAACTAGAAGAAAATGTGTATACCCAAATAGATGGTTAGTTTTAGTTGGTATCACAATTTATTTTAAATAAATTAACATTATATAATAAAATAGAAAATCGTTTGTTTTTGTTTGTGTATCTTACTACTTCTATTACTATTTATACAACTACTATTACTAACATTAGTACCTATACTACCAATACTACTACTGATATAAATGATAATGATCATAGTAATGATCATAAAAATGATAACTATTATCATTATTATTATCATTATTAATACCATTATCATTTTATGATAGCATTATTATTATCAATTTTTTAAAAATCTGTATCATTATCATTATCATTATTATTATAAAAATAAAGTTGTGCTGTTGTGTTTCATGGAAATGTTCCAATACTCTTGTGTGAAAATGTTTACATGCACTAACTAATGTCATTACCACCAAAGAGGACATCATTGAGATAGTGTATGATGACTTGAATTGGTATGATGACTTGGACGATATTGTGGAAGATACAAGAAGTGAAACAAAGATATTTTTCCCGAACTCTCCTGAAAGTATTAGGAAAATGCAGATTGCTGAAACAGGACAGAAACATTCCCCAATCGAGCACGAGTACAAGGTATTTGATTGTTATATCATGCAATCAGGTTGATGTATAATTTCGTAATAAAAGCATTAATTGTAATTTATTTTAAACTGATTATTTGTTCCCTTTCATTTGAATTGCTTCTTTTTTACACATTTTAATTAGGCATTACAGCAGTTTTCAAGACAGATAATGAAACAATACTTGAAAGAAAATGTAGGATTGAAAACACAAGACAAAGACAAACATAGAAATAGAAATAAGACCATGACTTATGGTAAAAATGCCTTTGTTTTCTATCTATGGATGCATTTCTTTTTTTTTTTTTTTATGCATGCATAGTTTGCCTTTATCATTGTTCACTTTTGAAATGTTTTTTTTGTTTGTGTTATTATATCAGTGTTAATACGTCAGTCATAC
>JAVSBT010156092.1:0-14384 GCA_033118115.1 Pharyngocirrus eroticus | reverse complement strand
TTCGTACCCATGCCATAGGTGTATGCCTGATCCGTGATCAAGTGCCTTAACCACTACACCACTTGTTCCCCTTATATTGCATTGAATGTAAGACAAACCTGAGGCATTGCTCAAAGTAACACAAAATACTTTTTTCTTTTCTACAACAGGTCTGAATTCAGCCCGCCTCATTGCAGACACTTTCAAAGAGACCATCTTACTGAATGAAGGAGAGACGGCATTCTTTGACTGTCAATATCAAAATGCAATACTCACAGAGTGGTATACACAGGATGACCGACTCATCAAAAATAACACTAAGTAAGTGGAATCATTTCTTATTTTATGTTATAACAGCATTTTTAAAAAGAGTATAAAAAAAACTACTAATAAACAAGGAGTGAAAAAGAGATTGTTTCTCTACTTTAGTCATTGGGACCAGTCCCAAAGACCATAGGGACCCGTCCGATGGTCTTCTTTGAGCGTGTTTGTCTGTATACTCAAAGCTTGACAGTTTTTGCATGTCTACATGTAAATGAGGCTAATTTTTAGACAATATCTTGACTCAAAGCTTTCCATTTAGAGTGGCATTCAAGCTCCCAATCCAAACATTGATTGTGAAACCAATGATAAATGGGAATAATTATCAGACTTTTAATCCAAAGATCATACACTCTTGCACAAAAAGAGGTGGTCATTTTTCAAATGCCTCCACAAATGAAACAATTATCTCTTGATGGTTTGATGAGCTCACATGCAAAATGACCCAATATCAAGATGGCAGTAAATTTAAAACCTTGGAAGCAAATGAGAGGTGATGTTATCTTGAAAGGTCATTTCTGAAATTGTTATAAAGTGCCAGGCTTGTGTAACCCTTTAATGCAGTGACTAATTGGACCTGTCTTTGTGGGTGGAATGGACAAGTCACTTTGTGGTCAAATTATTTTGATTTCAAGGATGAATTTAGCTTACATATTACTTTTTTTAAAGACTATTTTAATTACTTTGTCATAATCGTTTGTGATAAATGGCCAATAGCCATACAGGAAGTGTCTGTTGCAGTATTTTTCTGAAAGTTCCAAACGATTACTTCATATATTACAAGGAAAGTACTTATCATAGAAATGATACTGCTAGCTTTGAGTGGATAAAAAAATGAAGACATAGATATTAAAAAACATAAACTATAATAGCAGAGGAAACAAGAAAATGTATCATATTATGACTCAATAAAAATTAAAGGACAGTAATGAAAGAAACATATATTGGATTATTTAATTGAATAATAAAGTGCCATACATTTCCAAAGATGTGTATAAGGCCAATTGATTTTACTATCAAAATTATGAATAAAGGAAAAACATCTATGGATTTTAAACTGTTAATATTTTTTACTGCTGACAAATAAAACGGATAAGGCATTAAACAAAGGATTTCGGTTTTCTTTTAAAAACGATTAAGAAGATTAATTGCTTAGAAATTACAAGTTGATTATTCTTGAAAACTTTTGTTTGAAAAGGAATTAAAATGATGATGTTAGCTAATCCTCACAGACAATAACAGTTTACAATCTGATGGATTTCTCTAAGCTACAGTCATTGCAAGCTTGTAGCAATTGTTTCAAACAAATTTTAGAATTTAATATGCATTGAAATGGAAGATCTCAAGTAGTGATGTGGATTATAAATGCTCCATATTTCAGGCATTTGACATGAGCTTTGAGGGTCACACTAAAATATGGTCTTTGGCCTTTCTCAAACAAATGGTCATTAAAAAACAACAAAGGGCAAGAAAAGATTACAATCAAAACCATGAAACAAAAGATGATAATCAGCTCTAAAAATCCTTAAGACAAATGATGATGTTCTGTGGTTGAAATCGCCCCCTATCAGTAGATGATGTATGGAGGTGTTAATGTAAAAGGAGCGAGGGCATCTGTCCTGAGATGATCCCTCTTCCCCGAGAGGATGGTATGACTGGCCAAACAGATGGAATGATTTGGAAAAAAAGAGAGCATTATGGTGATTAAAATAGACATTTCTATTGTCTGATTGAACCCCACACTTTGTCTGCCCCGCCCCTTCTAACATTAAAATTGCTACTAGGTTAGATCCTGCCACCAGATGACCAGCTTTTTAGAACAGGTCATTTGTCTGGAGATTTCTTAATTTTTGCATATTTTCAAAGGAGGTATCCAAAACCGAAGAATATGACCTTATTGCACTGGTAAAGACACTCCTTAAGGTACGCTATTTGGAGTCCTATGAATTAATATTGGATTTGAACAAAAAGTAACCTTTAGGAATATTATTTTTTAATTTGATGCAAGTTCATCTGTGCATTATGAGTTGATAAATAAATAACTTGAACTTTTTGTATGCACTATTCAGTGATCAAGAGCTCAAGAGGAGCTTGAAAGCTATGGAATAAAATCTTTCAAAATAGTGCATACAAAAAGTTCAAGTTATTTATTTACGAGAATTGTTCATAATGTTTCCTATGTAATTATAAGCAGTTTTTATACTACAAGAATCAATTAAATCTCAATCATTTATCTGTATACTTGTAAGACCTTTTGGAAAGAACTCCTAGACTTCTATCAGAAACCAAATAACAAGAAAAACGTTTTATGGGAGATCTTATGTCAACAATTTACCAGAAATATCTTCATTAAGAGCGGATACCTTGAGCCACTCACATCAAAAGAATTGAGATGAACAGAACAACATGAGACTGTTTGCACAATACTACAGTAATGTAGGAATTATAACAAGAAAGTTTTTATATGTCAGAGCATCAAAAGTGTTGATATGCTTTATTACATCAAGGTCAATATGGCTGACCTTTGTTGTTTATAAATGCTTTGGAACATTTCAAAAGGCTTGTTAGCCACATGATTAACGTTGCCATACATAAACATTTAGAATGTGCCATTTTTTTTGTATTAAGCTCTTTGAATAGCTAGCTAGGAAAATTGATGAGTGATTTATTGCAGGCAGTCCAATTGTATAATGCCCAATCATATTCAAGACGAGATAATTACAGCCTTTTGGTGATACCTTTTTTGCAAGTATCACCATTGCTGGGATTTAATCACAGGACACTTAAATGGTTAATAAATTGTTGCTGCATGAACAGATGGTAAAACAGAATTAACCTCTGACCTTTGAATGTCTTTATTTGGTCCACATCTGCGTTTGCATCTACTGTGGTATTGTCACAGGTCTTTAAGTGTTATCTTTATTGCCTTCGTTTCTGACAGTTTCTTTATGCCAATCTCCGCGATTTTTGCAACACTTGCTTGCTTTTTAGCTTTATTCATATTTTTTTTAATGAGATGTGTATTATTATTCTGATCATATTCTCAAAAAATTCAGTGTGTTCAAACATAGAAAGATTGACTATGTTTAAAGATGGATAAAGACTTTCATTCAAATACCAGCAAAGACTTTTAAGACTGTGCTGCAGCCTGGTGATGAAAATAGAATTCAGCTGTATTTTTGCAACAGAAAATCCTGTTCAAAGGATTTGAACACCTAAAATATTTATTGTATAATATCTCCACTTTTTTAATTTGAATAATTCCCATGATATTATGAAAGTTTTTGAATTAAATACAATGGATATTTTCAAAAAGAGCTTGTACATCAAGATACAGGATTATCAAAATTGATATAGAAATTATACAATTTTTTGAATGTAAAGATTTTGAAATTGTGATCCTCATGAATATACAATAACATCCAACTTTATTTTTTCCAGAACCACGCTATTTGCAAATGGAACCTTGGCAATTTACAATGTTGAATTGGAAGATGTTGGTTTGTACAAGTGCACAGGAATCAGTACATCTGGAGCAGTCTCAGATCAAACCTTTGTGGCAGAGTTACGTCTTACATGTAAGTCATTTAAAACAAACATTTTAATTCAAATCTTATAGAATTCCATTTTATTCGCTCCTTCTCCTTCATAGTGTTTTAAATTTATCACACACCCTCCCCCCTAACAAAAAAAAAGACATTTGCTATCCTAGTAATATTTTACATCCCCCTCAAACCAGCCATTTCTTTAAATATTCTGTCACCATGCTAACAAGAATGTGACAGGCATGCATACAGTTGTTCATGGTTCAGCGACAATACATTTTTTTAGACATGGACCAATGAGAAACATGAATGGGCCTTCATTTTTATTTCATATTTTGCCACAGAGAGCAGTTTTTCTACATGAATTTATGCTAATATATCTTTAAATTTGACAATGTTACCATTTAAAACAATGATACAGCATTTGTTATGCCTATTTGAGTCTCTGATTGATTGGGTTTTCACTCTGGTTTGGAAACTGTAAATATCAAATTTTATGACTTGTCATTTTAAATCATATTCCCACTTCCAAAAGAGATGATCATTAATAATTTCCTTTTTTTTCAAAAAAGATAATAAACGACTAACAGAAAAAAAACGTGAATAATGAATTAAACTTTTGACTGAGAAAAAATGTCATGTGAAAGGTTAGCTATTTAAGGCCTTAATTGAATGATTTAACCATGAATTGTGCGTTCGAAAAAGCAAACTTTTGGAAATGTACAAAAAGACGCCTGCATAATCCAACTGGTATTTGAGGCTTTTTCTGAAATGCTTTATTTCTTTGTTATAATTTCAGGCCATGATTAGAATGTTATTCTTGTATCTGTTTAATGCCATAAGACAAAATGTTAATCCTACTTGACAGACACTTACATATATCAATCTAATGAAATGTCATTTTAAAAAAAGAGAACTATTTTTTTTAGCAACAGGCCTTAATGACAGGATTTAGTTGAACAAATAATGGCATGTTTTTCATTGTAATGTCAAGCTACTGGTTAGGATCTTCCTCCCGAAATTCATAGAGTTGACAATCCCAAATGCAATCCACACAGAATTAACCTTAGTCAATATTATGTTTTTGCATATAAAACTACCACATACTATATCACCTAATGGAGAAATTTAACAACGAGGACATATCCATTTCACAAAACATACACAAAAATGTCAGGCTTGATTGACATCCAGACATATTAGAGAAATATTTAGAACTGTTTTAGATGGAGTTGGATATCACCAGCTGTCAGCCATAATTGAGGGATGACTGGAGCATTTGTTTGTGTATTACATGGATTAGGAGGGGTGGGACCCAGAATCAGCAAATAATTACTAGAAGATTAGATTTTTAGCTTTTCACTGTGACAGATCTGTTCAAATATTATTTCTCCATCCAATTTCTCAGTTGAGTTATGATATTATTTGGTTTTGATTATGGTAATTTGATTGTACACAGAGAAAGGACTTGAATCTTTCCTGAAATTAGAAGATTCAGTATTGCATTGTACATGTCAAAAAAGTCACAAGTCTAGTGAAGCATAGACAGCGATTAAATAGGAATGAAAATTGAATTCATGCTTTGCATGGATTTACTCGAAACATTAAAAAAATTAAAGACTTTTTCTGTTTTATGCGTTTTCTGGAGAGTTGAAGAAGGCCCTTACAGGACTGATGTTAGTTTGTATTTTGAAATGTTTCAAAACAGTCATTGATGAAATATTCCATTGATTTGGTTACTCATAAGTGGCAAGTTTAACAATAATTTGTTGGCTTTAGTTATGATATAATTGGTTGTTGGTTAGTAAATTGCAAAACTGCAAGTGTTTTGAGGAATTTATACAACAGTATGTCAAATGAACGATGTTCAAGGGCTATATCGAAATGATGCAATAAAAAAAATGAAAAATAAAAATAGTTTATACTGAACAAAGTTACATTTCCATATGGAGGAAAAGGGTTGTCTTCTTTCTATTGATACTGTCAACAAAGTCTGACTTCTCCGGATGACTCCCTGTATAATATGGAGCCATTTGTCTGAAGGATGGCTTTAACATTTTTATCCAGGTTGAGATTCTAGGTAAAATTGACGGTCTATTCCACTTTGCATTATGTAAAAGGAAGCCAAAGGGATTACTGAGCTAATTGGTAAACAAAGATCCATGATTTGATGATTTCATCAGAGATTTAGAGTCATATTTCTTTTTTCTGGATTGACTTTTTTTAATGAAATACGAATGCCAAGTTGTAGTTTTTTTCTATTCATTTTTTTGGTTGCAATAGAAACCCTCTGCAATTCTAGATATTAATAGGGGTTTTTTGGTTTATGCCAACACCTAGAAGTGAATATAATGATGTCAATATTGAAACAATGACAGAATTAAGAGCCTATACATGATATATTCTGGATCATTCCCAATAGAATTTGCAAATGGCAGCATTTTTCTCATGTGAAATACTAGATATGGATGAATCTGCATGAGTCAATATACAATGTTATTTGTTGCTATCTGATTCTTTTTTTTTTTAAATGACTGGCTTACATAAAATGGTGAAAATGGGAAAATGATAATCGGGGCCTAGTTACTTTTCAATAGGGCTAACACATGCAGCCACTTCGTGTAAAGTCTCTCAATTACTATTATATCAACTCTTGTCATCTTTCGTATGGAATTGTTTCTATGGAGTACTTTTAATATGAATATTATCATCATAATGTACAATCATATCTTTAAAATTTTGAACCGTTTAGTAGACATTCATAATGGGGGAAAAAAATTTGGTCTATATATTTGGTCCATATATTTGGTAACCTTCCATTGTCACTGCATCAATATGATTAATAGATGCTGTTTTAATTTTCACATTGTTTTGTCAGTTTGGGGAGATATTTATTGACACAAATTAGTTTTTTTGTGTGATATTTTGTTCAGAACATCCTGAAGATCTATTAACCGTCATTTGTAATCTGTGAAGTCTGTCAAATCTCAGACAAAATCCCCTTAAATCATTTGCTTCCATTATTATTCAATTAAATAAGGGTTTTAAACACACAAAAAATGATTTAGAATGCCCTGGTGTATCTCTGTTTTATGCATATAATTTTTCTAAATGGATACACTATACAACAATTTTTTGACAGCTTCTAGTGATATTTATATACATGACAGTAGAGAAAGAACCATGTGATCTGATTTATTTCATTCCATATTGTATTTCATAATTGTTTTCTATGTCAATGTTTTTTATTTTTGTATAAAGTATTAGGCATTTATTTGACAAAGAAGTGATTTTGCTATATCAGTTGGATTTCTGATATATAGAATTGAAAGAGTATTTTTTTTAATGTTTATTATGAACTGTAGAAACAATTAACATTCATCTGTTTTGTTTTCAAAATTACACTCAGAAGTTTTGAAACAAAAGAGGTTTTGCCAATTTTTCATTCTAGATTTAGATAAGGAACACATTTTAATTTGTTTTAAAGCACAAATATCATGAAAAAAGCCATTTAAACTTTGCAAATTAAGAAAAACACGAGTAATTGTTCTCTAAACCCAATCACTGCAACTCTTGTAATATCATCTAATTGTTCACAAAATAGCTTTGGAAGAGAATTTGATTAAACTTTTCAACTTTTTTCATTGTTCAAGGTGACATTGGTGTTGATCCTTCCATGTTCAATTACTGGCATGGAGAAAAGCTGCAATTTCTAAGGTGCAGACTCAATTTAAAAAACAACTTTCAGTTAGCTTGTTTTAAATTTGATACATTTCTTTGGTAATTGCATTTGGTTTCAATGTGACCTTTTCATTCATTGAAGGGAATTCCTAATTTTTAGAAATTGAATTTCTTATGCAAATGAATCTAACAAAAACATGCCAAGCAAATGTTCATTTAGAAATGAGAACAAGAAGCTAACCATATGACCTCTAGCAGGAATTGAAGGTCAATATGTCAATAGTAATTGGAGTAGGGATTTTTTTTAAATGTTAAATTGAAGATGGGTAGGAGGACTAGATCATACTTTTGAATACTTCCAAAATCTATATTTAACTAATTCAATGATATGAATCCCTATCCTCTCTAAATGTATTGGATACTTAACTATCCCTATAGTAAACTTAAATGTACATATAAACTACAGATCTATGTAATTCTTCACAAAGTCTTAGAGGATAAGATTAGAAGAATAGGTAAAAGGGATTTACGACATCAGGAGAGAGATGCATGGTTAAAAGTTAAAATACTTTTCGACTTTCTTTTTACTTGGGAGGGGGGGGCGGGAAGTAGTATGATATGATAATTTTAAGTATTGAGTCTTGTCTAGTTAGCCCTCAAGTAGGGTCAAGCCCTTTTGAAAAAACCCGAACATCTGCTACAAGACACTTTCCAATTGAAGTGTAGAAGGGACCTATTTAGTATGCAAATGAAGGCATAATTGAAGGATTTCATATAGTCTAGAGAGATCGAGATATCATCCTATACATTCTTTTAAGATTGAAAAAAGACGTTGACTCACAAAAAAAATGTTTTTTTTTTATTGTAGTGTATATTCTTCCTTTTTACCTTGTTTATTCTGTTTTAAAGCATTTTTGAAAACAGAAAGAGTAAATGAGCCTATGAGCATTACAAATGGAAATAAATATAAATATTTTCATTTTCATAGATTTGCGGGGTTGAGGATTAGATTGAATTCATTGACAGTCTGCTATTTGGAAAACTATAACTGTATTTTTCCAAAAACAGATCACATGTTGTTGCAAAATCTTAAAATATTGATCTGCAAAAAGCTTCGTCCCAAACCACAAAGATAGGCTATTTCCATTCTTTAAAAGGTCTTTTTTTTATAAGCCTACCACCGCCAATCTAGACTGTATATTGTTGTAGCAATATTCTATAGGTAGATATCCTCTATTGCATTGCCTGAATACTTTGATTGTGTCTATCAACTACAGAGTCAACAGTGACTTGATAAACCGATTGAAAAAAAAGAATAGATTTCAAGTAGGCCTTTGATAAGCTTGATCAACTGTATTCATGAAATGAGAAAACATGTTTTGGGTTTTCTATGAAGTTGTAGAGGATTTATTTTGATTGAAGCCTGAATTTGAATTGATTTTGTGACATTTTCAATTAATTTCTCTCATAGGATCTAATTGAGCTGTCAACATATTTGGCCAATGCTTTTTTTTTATTATTTAGAAAGATTTGAATAAGAATTGCTGGGGTTTGCCTTTGAATGTTGGAAATATGGTTTACTTTTATGAATTATCATTGAAGTTTAGGTAGACTTCTTACATAAAGGTTGCTAGTAATTGTGTACAAAATTACATGTGAACAGAGTTGAAATAGGTTGATGTATTGTATGTATAGGCAGGTTATGTAAAAAAAAAGAGTGACATAAGAATGGAATTGATGGAATCAACCACACACTATGAAGGATTGAGTTTCTTGTCTGATTATTTTAGGTCAAAGTTCATATCAAAAGTTGTGCATATTAATAAAGATTGATGAAAATGATATGAAACTGGCAGGGGAGAATGCGATTCACTTATAAAGAAAATAAGTCTTCAAGTTTACATTTGAAGTGTAAAACACTGTAAATAAATTGTGTCTGTAAGGCTTCTCAACATATAACAGGCAAGCCCCTGTTTGTTTTTCACTTTAAAATGTCAAGCATTTAGGAAAATTCTCCTCAGAAATGTGACATTTTTGCTGTCATCATAGTATTTATATGTACATAGAGACCTATTCCAGACCTATACCAGGCTTCATTTATGGACAAGTTGTCCTTGTCATGCAGTGCTTTGATCCTACAAATGGGAACACATGTTTGGGTACAGGACTGTTGGTGTTCTTGATGACAGAATGGATCGAAGGCGTGTGTCCTTAAATGTTAAAAGATGTCCCCCTATAGTTGGTGACAAAGCTGATAGGAGACACATGTTCCATGATGTTTTAAGTGTACCTACAGTTTGATAACTGAGAGGTTATAGTCAATTTTCTTGTAATCATTGCTTAGATTTTAAATTACAACAATTTCAAAAAGAGACAAAATTCAGGACTGTTATTTATGGAAAGCTATTTGAGTAGCTTAGGTCTTTTAAAAATAATTTGAATAAATTTGTATAATATATTTTGGATTATCTTGTCTTTATTGGTTTCTTTACAATACTTTTTTTGATTTATTTGGAAGACTTGGGCTGTATATCAGGTATCGGCTACATCATTATACTAGTAGTACAAAAAATCTACACAGAATTTAACATGGTCTAGTCTTAATACTGTATGTCAGACCTTCAACTAGCTCATCTCTACAAGATAAATGGTGACTGTACACCCAGAGGTGTCTGATGACAGCTTTTATCAACAGTTCCACAAAATTAGGACTAACAACATGGCCGCCTATCCCATTATCAGTCAAACCTGTGACCTTACCACCCAAAGCTGTAGCCATCAAGATCATTTCTACAGCACATTTTCAGACTTAGATTGAATTTTCCTGACAGGGTCTTGACAGGTGTTGTCATTGGAGAGCTGTCTGTTTTGCAGAAATTAAGAGAAATATATGTTCTGAGATTGCTGGATAGCATCCCTGGAACTCTTTTCAGCCTGTTATATTCTTAACTGTTGGTAGATTTATTGTAGTCATTTAAGAGTTGGCATTTTTATCGTGTTAGTACCATTTCTGAAATCAAATTTTACCTGAGTTAATTGGATAAAATTCAAGTATCTGCTGCAGAATAAATACCCAGATTTGCATGGTCTGGGTTATATGTATTCACGATTAGTTTTAAGCATCAAATGTTTTATTTTAGAAAAAAAAGGAATTGGATAGCTTTAAGAAGGTTAAAGGTTATATGAAATATAAAACATTTCAAAAACAAAGATCCTCATTCATTAAAAAAAAATTGTACTGAATGTTTTAACAAATTCAGACAAATTAATTTGTACACATGTCTTGTTAGTTTTGTAACGGAGAGCTCAAGAAAATGATTTTCCCAGGGAAGCTATTTTGTCCAAATGACAAAAAGTATCAAATTTGAAAATGAAAAACTACATTGATCCTCTTATGTATGGGTTCAAACAGAACACAATTGTTTTTCATTGAATTTTGCCTATCCAAATGTTCAAACACCTCCATAACACCTCAAATCCAATTTAATTCAAAGACACTTTTAATTTACTATAATGCTGATGTTATTTGAATTCTAATTGTATTGTATTGTTTTGTTTATTTTACAGATTTGAATGAATTCTCTGCGGATTCTTTTGATCCTAGAGTAGCTCCAGGAGAAATCAAAGTGGTGCCACAAAACCAGCGTTTTGAAATCAGATGTTTTGCTCCAACTGGTAGTCCAGAACCCACACAAAGGTAGGTTTTTTAATTGATTTCTTTTCATAAAAAACCAACTCATATCTGTGGAAAGATAATGGGATGTAATATTCATATGAAGGTTTTAGAATGTTTTTGAATGCAAACTATGTTTTTGTTCTGACAATCAATTTATGATTTTTTTCCAAAGTCCATAAAGACAAAAACTTGTCAGGTCAATATAAATGACTTTGACATGACCTTGTCATCCTGTCCTGTCCATGATATCTTTTGGGAGGTCTTGTGTTGTGTTGTGTTTTTTGGGGGTCTTTTTATATTTGAGATGAATTAACAATATTGAAGCAGCGCTAGCATTAATTGTTTGCATGTTTTGATGAATTAAAAAATTGTTTGAAAATAAAGTTATTCTGTTGAAAAAGGGGAAAAATGAAATATTCAAAGACTGAAGATGTTGTTGAAAATTATTTTCAATCGAATTGAATTATTTTGGTTTAATTATTGTCCTAGTGAGTCACTAAGAAAGTAGGATTGGATAATCTGAAATTGTATGAGACCTATCTTTGAATGTACTTAATGAACTTTTAAATGTGAGACTGGGATGAAAAGAATGAAAAGAAAGAATTTAAATGAATTCTATTGAATACCTTCTTGTGTTACCCTCAATATTCAAAAGTCAATCCTGATTAAAGAAGATATAGTTTGATTGTAGTTTCTTAAAAGATGTAAACGTGGGAAATTAAGCTTTGAAACTTTGAGCAACAATGTTTTGAGTTTTTATTCCATTTCATTTATTTTCACTGATGTGTTATTTCTTTAAAAACCTTTTTATCCATAAATGCAATTTAAAAAAACAAAACATGTTTCACCCAATTTATCTATGAAAATATAATTATGGAAAGTAATCTACATGCATGCCTTCCATTTTTTATTTTTTTTGTAAGGATACTACATTTTTTCCCTTAAAAACTACTGGAAATTGTACTGCATGATACCTGGCTAGTGTAGTTTCCTTGGTTAAATCTTCCATGAAATTTGAAAGACTCTTTGTCTAGACCCAACACTGCTTGAGTTCACACACCAGCATATCAGTAAATGCTCTTTTTTATTTAAAATTTTATGATTTTGACTTGGAATCATAGCACAAATATTTTGATTGTTTGAAAACTGGTTCAGGTTCTACATATAACTGATATTGATTTGAAACTATTGAGTGCCATTTTGAAAACGTCTAAGTTTTGACTGGTTTTATAGAATGACTGTAATTTTAAACAGACAGAAATATGAATGGATTTTCTATAGAAAATTCACTAGAAATTCATTTGTAAAACTTTGAAAGAGCTTGAGGGCTTAATATATTGAACTAAAAGAAAAGTGTTAGATTATCTTTTCAATTTATTTGAATATTGTTACAGTTCTAAAAGTCTTATAAAATCAAAATGTATTATGGGAGAATTAAATAGGCATTCAGATGCGTTGAAATGAAAATCATGCATTTGTGAACTACAAGAAAGGGGCTTTAAATGCAACAGCATTATCTGAGATTAATTGAAAACAAACAAATTTCAGATCCATTAGATTGAATAAATGCCTTATGTCACAGTGGCTGGTAGAGGTCAGCACCTCTTGGCCACCAGGGGTCACATTTTGGTGAAAAGTGTGAAAGGTCATGGCTGGTCTGGTCTGCAGGGATGAAGATGTATTAGGTTTTGATTCTGTGAGATAGACTCTGCTTTGTGATTTATGGATTGAATGACTTTCAAATCTAGATGAATCTGAAAAAGAAAATGTTCTACCTCTACATTTGCAAAGAAGTTTTTGATCGTTAAACATGTACATCGAGAAGTAACTTTTCCATCTCTAGTTCTAAAATGTTTTTTGTGGGTGTTTTTTCCAATTCTGACGTGCTGAAATTTCATATAATATTAAAATCTGCAGAGGTATTGCAATATATGTGTGGGAAAATGACTCTGTGTAAGCTTTAAAACTTTTTTTTAAAAAGGAGGTTATGATAACAACAAAGACAGTGTGTGCCATTTACCCATACCTATACCTCCCATAGTTTTAACAAATACAGACAGAGAAAAAAAAGATGTTCACAGTTTGTACATTTCAAGTTTTTTTTCTATGTAGGAGATTGTAAATTTGTCTTATCAGATTTTCCCCATGAATGAGCATGTCAGGTTTTTAGAAGGAGGCTTCTGGCAACGTTTCTGACCTCTACAACTCGGCATTCAATCATCTTCCGCTTGCCCAAGCAGTAGTCAAAAAAACGTCCATCTTGTTGCCAGCATTTAACTGCTTGATTGTTGGGACTGACTTGTATTGTTGTCTTATCTCAGAATAAATTGAATTTGTTTTTCTGTTTAGATTATACAGCATTGGAGAAGCCTGTTATTAGGGGTGATTTGATGGTCAGATAAAAATATCAAAAAAGGTTATTTCTATCATTACGTAGATAATAACTTGGTTGTCATTTTTCTTTTTTAATGTTTGATGTCCCTTTGAGAAAAATAGTTAACTTATAGTTTTCCATTTTCACTAGTAAACAAAAATGAATTGGGATCTAAAACGTAATTTCCATTGCACATGTTTGATATCTCCTTGAGAAATTTCATAACTTTCCGTTTTTCATTTTCACCAGTAAACAAAAAAGGAATTAGGATCTAAAACAGAATTTCCATTGCACTTAATGTAGTCAAAACTGTATTTTTTTGTAATTGTATGGGTGAAATGTAAGGTTACCATGATACCAATAGGCTTTATTTAGGTTTATTGCTTTGAAAAGAAAGAATAGGGAAAAAATCAAATTGTGATTTTTCTATGGAATAAGATTTACACCAATTTAATCCCTGTCCTCTGCATCCAGAAAGAGAGACCTTACCAGAAATACATTGCTTCTATTTGGTTTATATTTTCATGTGTCTGTATATCAGTTTATTCCCTCTATGATAGTTTGCTAATGGACAAAGTCATCTCGCATTCGATAAAAAAATCTATTTCTACTGCAAACAACATGGGACCATATGTTGCTCTATTTTCAAGCGAAAACTTTTTGTATCCAAATCCAACCCATAACAGGTCTATATAAGATGGTTCCCCCATGTCCAAACTTTTCCTCAGCGCTGTAGAAAAAGGTTTAATTTGGATCAATCATTATGTGTTTGCACTACTGGAGAAGGGTTTCAATCTTCAAATGAATT
>JAVSBT010155982.1:0-14392 GCA_033118115.1 Pharyngocirrus eroticus | reverse complement strand
TGGAAAGATCCCAACCCTAAACCTGTGGTAGCAGTTTCTACGGCAACCAGTGGCGGGAATACAGGAGAATGGGAAATTGTCAGGCCAGAGGGTAAGTATTTTGACTGATTTTAGAAAAAATGTGATATTGATGGTATAATGATACTAAATAATGATAAAAAAAACAAGGGTTCCTATGCACCGAAAGGCTCACAGAATTTTAAGTCAAGTGAGTTAAACTTAATAAAAAAAAACAATTGACATTAACATAGTGTCATAAATGTTTAAAAACATTCAACAAAATAAGAGGATATTTTTAGCCGTCATTGTATTTATTTGAACTTTTGACTGGTTAAAAATGTTCTCTCACCAAGAGCTTGCGATTATATCTGTAGTCTTTGTCAATATATCCAAAGTCATATTAGATCAGATTGACAAAGAAAAAATTGCACGAGAAGAGTCTACTAACCCAATGAAATTGTTTCAAGTAATTTATACATTGCTTGCTTTTCTGTTTTGAAATGCACATTCAAAGTGAGATGCACATTAACTTTGTGAAAAATCTATTTGCCATCCCCTTGATAACTGGAATCTGTTTTTTTATCTCTTTATAGGCAACAAAGTCGTATCCCACACAACAGGAAACAACTACAAGTACAACTTCAATTGGTACCAGCTTCCCAGGAATGCCAAATCTTTTGAATTCAAAGTGAAGGCTTGTAATGGTGCACATATTGCACTTGCAAGTAGACATGGAAATGCAAGCGATGCTTATGAGGTTGTTATTGGTAGGTATATGAATATAGCCACATTAAATTGTCAAAAAAAACCTGAAAATACTATTTTTTTATAATAAAGATAATAACACACATTTATGGACATTCATTTCTCAATCCAAAACTGAAATCAGAATTAAAATTGATTGATTAGTTAATTAGTTATGACTATTTCAATGGGATGATGTAATTTCACCATGCAGGTGGCGCCACAGCCGCACAGGGGGCGCCACCAGGGTGGTTCTATATCAGAAAATGTTCGTAATGTCATTATATATGCACAAGCAAAAGTTGGTACTTGTAACAAAAAGTGCATGATTGGAGGTTTTTTGGGGCTATTGCTACTCTACTACATTTACACTGTGTCACTTTAAAGTGACTTTTTAGTTGCAAATCTTTGAAGCACTTCAGAAGTGTTCAGTCTAAACACAGTTGCGATTTGTTTTTGTTAATAGATTGAAACAAATATAAATGTACAGATCTCTATGATTATTATTCTGTTTAGGTGGCTGGGGAAATATGAAAACTGTGATAAGACCTACTCCCCAGGGAACCCTTCTGGCACAAGTAGATACACCACAGGTAAGGGGTGATAGCATCACATACAAAAACACAAAAATTGTCATCAGTTAACTCTCTATCCCCTGGCATAACAGCTCAAATTGCCATATCTTTTCGGATTCTTTCCTGTAAAAGAATGTTGATATTATCTATTTGACACAAGCTTATTTTATTTTTTTATAATTACAACAAAAAAAAGAAAGAAAAATGTTTTTTACAACAACTTTACAATTTAATTTCAATTGTTGCATTTTTTTCAGATTCTTTCCTGTGACAGAATGTTGCCATTTTGGATAGACTGGGATAACGACACAATCACTGTAGGAAGTGGAGCTCTTCACAACTTTGAGATCCTGGCATGGAAAAATACTGCAAACAATAACCTGAAACCTATTAATTTCATTTCCATGACAACAGGATTTAGAGATACTGTAGGACAATGGGAATTTGGTTTATTGAATGGTCAGTTAATAATTGACTTTTCTCAACAATTATTTTTACTAGTAGCAAATATTTTTTTGTTTCAAAGATCAATTATTAGAAAAATTATTCAACATTTAAAGAAAAAACTGATATTTCAATTGTTTTCATTAATTTTTTGAATATTTTTATTCAGAAACTGCCAATTTTTATACCAATAAAACTCACGACTTTGAACAAGGCTGGGTAGATGTAGTTGGAAGAGATTACATATCCTTTGAAATCAAAGCCTGCAGCGAAGGACATATAGCTTTAGCGGCAATTCCACAGAATACAGAAGTTCTGGCATATGAGGTAAAATATGAAAAGATTTGGATTGAGATAATGTTTTCAGTTCAACTTGCTTTTCTAATATTTTTACTTAATGGAAAAAGTTTTTTGCTGTGGTACCATTTTAAATAATTTGAATCGATTTTAACCCCTTTTTTCAAACCACTTTGGATTGAAATTACTTTTTTATTTGGGTTGAATTTGCTTCCAGACACACTTTTTCAAATTGATTCGAAAAGGTGTATTCAAACACAGCCTATACAACATTACTTTTTTTATCTTGGGAATCAAACAATATTCAATAAATTGATAGGTGTTCTTCTATTCTTCTCCTTTTTTTAGATTTATTTAACCATTTTCCAATTTATCTTTCAGGTTGTTATTGGTGGATGGGGAAATGAGAGATCAGCCATCAAAACTGTAGCAAGGCCAGGCGCTCCTGCATCAATCAAAGTAAATAGACTACTCAACAAAATTCCAACAAATTTGCTTCAAGTTTGATATTGATATAAAGCCATTACAGATTTATTAGTTGGGTGATGGATTTTTGAAATAAAAATTGGGTTGGTCAGTTGATTTTTTTCAAGAAAAATATTTTTGATCTCAGTTAAAATTAGACATCATTCGACCTTTTATGTAGAAACCATGAAAAGGAAGGAGGTGTTCAATATTTCAAAGAGTATGCATATGTAAAGTGTATTGTCCAAATAATCTCTTGATAGCTCTTTATTTCTAACTAAAAATGTATATTCACAATCCTACAGAGACTTTGCTTGATTTTGTTGCGTATGTTTCACAAAAAAGAAAAAATGGGTTGCTCACATCATCGACTAACTAATCAATTTGGAATGGCCAAAATTACATAACATCATATTATTGTACATTCCATTGTCAGATATGCTATTAATGATAACTGTTTTTTCACATTTTAGATAGCGGCACAAACACTCCAGATACTCACATGTGATTCTTACAGATCTTTCTGGATAGAGTGGTTTGGAGGCTTCATTAAAGTAGGTCATGGCTTGGAACCCAGACAATATGAATTCCTGAGTTGGAAGATAGATGGCGCTGATGATCATGCCATCAATTCTGTGGGATTTTCAACTCATGGTGGAATTGAGGGTTTTTACAGAGTTGTTGGAGTGAACCGTAAATATACTTTTTTTAGTCTCTGTATGATGAAGGAAGCATAACAAGGGGTTAAAGTTTTAGTATGATTTGTAAAATTGCATTCATTCCTTGTGAGAGTTTATATCTATATTTTCTTTGGGGGCAGCTTATTAATCTATCATTTGACCCACCCCTGTCCACGATGACACTTAGTGGACAATTACAGCAAATAAAAGTTTGATTTATTTATCAATCTATCATTTGTTTTTCTTGCTCTTTTCAGAAATCAATCCACCAACAGGAGGTACACCACCACCAACACCAAGTAAGAAGTTAAACATTTAGAAAATATTAACCTATAAGTTTTCTCTTTTGTCAATTTTGCAAAATACTTAAAAAATCTAAGAAAAGTTGCTCATGCAAATTATAATCCTAAAAATCATCTTAAAGTTATTTCTTTTTATTCATCTCCAATTGTCAGTCACTACACCAGATCCCCCAGATTTCAGTGAAGGTATGTAGTTTTAACTTTGCATTATATTACTATTTGATCAGATAAGAGAAAAATCCTGATAAAATGAGTTTGAATTCTAAAATAAGTAGCACTTTTTACATAGTAAATACTTATAATATCATGTAACAGAGTGTTGAAAAAGCATAGATGAAGTTGGGGCCACCACTTAAACCAATATAGTTCTATTAGCTTAATACCCTTGGACGGCACAATGATAAAGGCTAAAATTAGTTTTAGCAAACTGGCACATTCGTTTTTCATCATGCATTTGATGACTAGTTTAATTAAAATTGTTTACAATATGTCTTTTCTTTTTCTTCCAGCTAATATGTACATGCAATACACCAATGGCAGCGGAAAATTCAACCTTATGACTATGGTGACAGAGAATGAACACATCCGTGTTATGTATGTGGGTTGCTCAGACGCCATGGTATCATTACAGTCGACACCTGGTGTTTCCAATGAGTATGCTTATACCATAACTATTGGTGCTGACAGCAATACGGTAAATGTCTAACACATCTATCCTTAATAGCAAAAAAATGTTATTGGTTCCAAGATTCATAGTGAAATAAATCATTCTACATTGCAACGGAGATATTTTTGAGGATAAGATTTCCTTTTAACTCATAAAACACAGATGAGTTTACATACAACTTGAAATCTTATCATTTGATTATTTTCACCTAAATGTTTCCCTTTCCCAGTTGACAAAAATCCAAAGAGAAAATCCACAACCAAAACTACAACAGCAGCCAAGGAATAATGCCTTAAGCTGTACAGAATTAAAATCCTTGTGGATGAAATGGAGAAGTGGTGTCATACAAGTTGGAACCGGCGGTACAGTGGGAGAAAATGAAATCATGTCTATGGTTGATAACGATCCCTTCAAAATTAATGCTGTTGCATTCAGCTCTGGGAATGGTGTGTCAGGACGATGGGAAATTCTTAGAGAAAACGGTAAGTAGTAAGTTTGCAGTAATTTGACCTCACAGAAAAGGTATTTTGTTTCCGATAGCTGAGGGTCCTTATACCTTTTGGCTTGGCCCAATTTGAAAAAAAAATTTCCCCTATATATTCATTTTTGTTATTGTGGTAATTTTTTTGATTCATCAGGATTAATATATATTTTCTACTTTCGCTTCCAAACAAAATCATTTGTGTCGGTATACCAATATTTTGTTTCTGTTCTTCATCATGTTTATAGGGAGAGCTGTAGAAGTTTATACCCATAATTCCTACAACTACCAGCAGTCTTGGGTGTCTGTCTATGGGCTGCCATACCAGATCTTCAGAATCAGATCCTGTAAAGATCCTCACATTGTGCTGAGTGACATTAGACTACAAACAAATAATTCTTATGAAGTGGCCTTAGGAATCATGAGTAATACTAAGTCAGTCATAAGAAATCGTCCATATGGTCCTAACATTGTTACGGTTGATACACCAGGGATAGTTCACTGCAATGAATCAAGGTAAAATCAGAGATCAAATCGAATTGTCATTATAAACTCATATGTAATATCCTTCAGGTGGCTACATACTTGAAATCAAATGTCACTACATACAACAGTAAAAAAAATAAAAATAGGGAAAATAAAATAATCGTAATAATACAAAAACTACCAAATACCATTCTTTCATAATATCTGAAAAATTATAAGAAAAAAACAAGGATGACGAACATATATACTATATTGTGAAAAAACTCAAAAAATGAACAATTTTGAACAAAGAAAACTGTATTTGTAATGGAATAACATTTCATTTTTTTGTAGTACTAGTAGTAGAATCACTAAAATCAGTCTATAGCCCCAATAGAATACTTTACTAATGATTTGAATCATTGCTTTTTTCAGATACTTTTGGATCTCTTGGAACCAAGGTGTTCAAGTAGGTCGAGGCAGGGTGGCAGGGACAGACATGTTCATGGAATACAAAGATACGCCTGGGAAACAAGTCGCATCTATTGGTGTATCAACTGGATGGGGTGCAGATGGAAATTGGGTATTTGAACATTTAGAAGGTAAGAATATCTAATTGAGTCTTGTGTGATTACATTTTGAAATATCAAAACATTTTTTTTATTTTGTGCCATTATAATAGATTTTACAAGAAGTTTGGAAAAAATAGCATGCAAGTTTGGTATACTATTATAGTGGATTCTGACTTTTTCTACATTCTATTTTTGACCAAAACTCAGACTTTGATAGTAGATGATGACGAGTTCTAAGGAAATATTTGGAAGCTATATTTCCTTGAGAAATTTCTCCATTTTGTTAAAAAAATGGAAATTAACATCTGAAATTGAAATCTTTTCATGCTCTTCTAATCATAATTTTAGATGTTTGAACATAGTAAAAAATAAGAGACTTGGGCTATTTATTTAGATTGTTTTCAAATTTTTCATTTAGATTTTTTCATTGCTTATTACAGGTGACACATTTGCCGTGTTTACGCCCGATGACAGACTTTACAAGCACGCCTGGATCTACACCAGAAGTCATTATTTTGAATTTTCCGTAAAAGCCTGTGAAAATACTTACATTTTGTTAGCATCTGAATATAACAACATGCAAAAAGATTATTACGAAATACAGCTTGGAGTTGATGACAATACGGTGACCAACATTTACAGGAACAGAGAGCTTTTGAACACGAGAAAAACATCCAAAGTAAGTTACAGAACTGTTGTCATCAATATTTAGTCCTACAAAGTATAGCTCATTACTTAATTTTGATAAAAATTATAAAAAATCTTTACTTTCTGTCTAGGGGAAATTTTGCTTTAGGAATTCAGGCTAGTTATAACAACATTATACATGAATGATAAAAAGTGAACCCCCCCGATGAAAAAGTTTATAACATCTTCAATTATTCATAGAATTGGTTTTTGTTTACTCTATTGAAACAAGTATGAATACTTTGTATATAAAACCTTAGTGAAATCCTTTTAATTTAAAACAGACAAAAATGAGCAAATACATTTTTGATTTGATTTTGATTTATCTTTTTATTAGCAAAATAATTTTACAAATATATAAAGAAAGAAAGGAACTTGTTAAGTTCCTAGTACACATTAGAATAACATTAAAGCATTACTTTGAAAAAAATAACAAAAAAACAGAGTGTTACACTGAGAAAGAAGGCTAAAAATTATACAATATTAATAGGTACAACATATTTACAATGAACATACCAATGTTTTTATAATTTCTTTAAATTCATTTAATGTTGTAAGTTGTTTAACGGGTGAAGGGGGATTATTCCAAAGGTAAGGAGCTTGAAATGAAAATGATTTTTTAAATAATGTTAGCCATATTGAAAGTATTTTGTTCATAAGAAAGTGGCTTTTGGTAAATAACTGATGCAGAAATATTTTGAAAATTGTTTTTATAGCTACAAGTAACCAAGTGTGACGCATGATCATCAAGTCATTACAATATGAATAACCTATCTTCAAAGCTTCATTATACACCTATCTTGATATGAAAGCATTACAAATATTTTTACAAAAAAAAAACCCACCAGATATGTGCACTACCATAATTATCAAATATTAATGTTTTTTTACTATGCTCTGTCTTCGTTTGTAGCTGCCCTCATTGTGTAGCATTACTGAGGAAAGCTTCCTCCTCATCCATATCCAAACATAAAAGATTTATTAGTATTGCTAAATACACAACTGTTACACTATAGCTTCAAAGTAGACAACATTGTCACAAGTACAATTTCATAAATTTAGCATTTTTTAAGCAATATTTTGCCCAAGTGGCATCGCTATGTACATGTAGATTTAGATGTTTGCTATATCGGCAATACAAAGTCATGCAAGTGATTTTGAAGATTTGATAAATCATTATCAATATATCTCAAAAGGTTTTCTTACTAGGTGTCTTCTGTAATAGTTTAGTACATTTGAAAAACCTTGATCTCTCCATTGTATTGACCAACATACAATTTCGAATCTTCAAAATGGAGAGCTATAGGATATGAAATACCATCCTCTGCTGTCAGAATGTAATCTTTGAACTGACATCTAGGGTCAAGACAGAGGATTTTGTGTTGCTGTTTAATACTGACATAAATGTAATCTCTATTATCCACACATATTCTATCTGGATAACTATCTTCCCCAAAGTTTGAATATGTGAATAACACTTTTCCATCTTTGTCGTATTTTGTGACTGTGTGAGCTGTCTTATCTGCAACGATGATCTTATCTTTCCTGTCAATGGCTGGTTCTTGGGCAAAAGGAACTTGATTTTTAGTTTTCCATGGAATGACAGTCTTACAGGTTGTCATATTGTCTATGACTTTAATTGATTCATTGGGCCATCTGTAGTCACTGTATGCGATTGTGTTATTAACACTTACAGCTAATGTTCTAGCTTCATCATTCCTTGCTTCAGCTACATCCTCCACAGTACCATCCTCTGGACACAATAATTTGATCCCTCTACTCATTATTTCTCCATCTGTCATTGCAAGTATGTCCTTGCCATTGTAGTACACACTAGCAACACAATGCACATTAGAGAATGTTTTCATCGTCATTTCTTCTAATTTTTTAGCTAGTGGATCAGTCATTGGGTCCATGAAGATCTTGCCACTGTGCCCCTTCTCACCATCCCGTGTTATTGCCACAATCTTCCCTTCATACAATGTAATGAATTGTACAAATCCTCCTGCTTGCACTGATTTGATTAAGGTTGGTTTCATCTTTAGAACTAGGGCATCCATTGACTGTGAGGGTGGTGGTTCCACACCACTCTTTGATGGCAAATTATTGGCCATGGCTGTAGGATATGTGTTGGTTAATCTGAAAATAATAATAATAACATATTTATTATTTCTGCGGAATAATAAATGCTTATACAGGCCTTGAAATTTCGCGGGTGCAATCGCACCACACCTGTGTCGCACTCGCGATTTTGAAATTACGGGTGCGATAAATTTTCTTGTTATTCTGACTTTTTTTGATTGATTTTGTTTGTTACTGTGTCTATAGGAACTGTTAGCTGCATTGATTCTGAATAAGCACCTTATTTTGTCACTTTATTGTGTAAAAGAAAATCCTTGGTGCAAAATCCTTGGTGCGATTTGTTGCACCAAGGCTTTTTCTAGATTTCAAGGCCTGCTTATAGTGAAACCATACAATGAGTTGTGTATGTAGACATTTCTTCCTGAGACTATACTTATAACGTTATGAAAAAAGAATGGCTGTTGTCAGTATTACAACAACTCTGGGGTATAATTCTTTGCATAAAAACTTTTGTGTCCACTTTTACCACCAGGTGGTGAAACACTGACCGGGTTTTCTGTGCAGCTTACAAGTAATCATTGTCAGTAAGGAATCATTGTCAGTAAAGAATCAATGTAACTTAAAAGATGACAATTCTGATGTGATGGTTGAATTAAAGTTTTTTTACTCTCTTTTAATAGTCAGTGACTGACAATCAAATAGCCCTAGAGCTGCAACACATAGAGGTCTAAACATGGATGTATGTAAGATGACATGCTAAACATTTGTAGCGTTTTATTAAATATGACATTCCTTGATTTTGAGAGATAAATTGGCATAGAATTGACAGGGAGATATTTGTTGCTCACATGAGAACTGTATGTGAATATGAATATGTTTTATCAAGTGACAAAGAACAGATCTGAATATAATTTCTAATACTTAAAATGATGATGAAGAATAACATAATTACACCTAGTCAGTTATCATGACTTTGAAGTACATTTGTCATCTGTTGTATTAAGAGTAGCTGTTGTAGTAGTCAGTAAAAGATCTCTATAAACTAACATTGAGCCTAATTGAAAGCTGCAGGTTTTTATAAATGTATCACAATAAGAGAGTTTTTGATTGAGTGATACTATAAATTTATTCTTTTCGTGTCCCCAAATAAGAGAAAACGCACAAATATAAAATCAAAATGCGTTTACCTGTTGATAGCGATGTACAAGACAAGACTGAAAAGGTACACCCTCTAAGTTACAATGGCCGATTTCTGTAAAAATATATCAAAACGAGTCCTGTATACGTGTAAACTTTCATCATATGATCCACTGTTATTTATTTTGGCCCAAAAAGTCACACTTGAGAGAACATCCATAGAAAAGATATTTAAAAAAGTGACTTCTTCAAATAGTAATGGGGGGGGGGGGTGAGGGGGAGGGGGGGGTGTTCAAAATAAACAAGAGTCCTCGAGGCTGATTTATTAGACTTATAACAGATACAATATTTCTTGTTAAAAAAATGCCCTTCCTTACGCTTTGTTCAGCAGCTGAAATGTGTTGATAGACCACATGCAATGGGTATATTTTTAATGGATGACACCTTGTACAGTACAGGCTTATCAAAGCAGAGAAAAATGACTAATCACCACTAGATGGTGCTATTTGCCGGTGTTATAATGTTGGGAAGTAATCCTTTGTCTTTGGTAATTCTCTTCTTTCTCCCTATACTATGACTTTGGTTAGAAAGTCTGCAGGCCCAATGATAAAACATATAACCATTACCAAACCAAACATGATATCAACAACTACAACAGCTCCACCTGGTAGAGGTAATGTAACACTCCAAAAGCCCATTGGATTTGTAATTCCTTTTATTGCAGTATAGACTAATACCCTGATGATGAATAAGTAATTTATTTGAAATGCTGTAGCTTGGGTCTTATTTTTGTAATAATTATAGAAACTACTGCTTTGTCATAATGATGATTTACATCATTTGAAATTTGATACCTGTATCATTCTCACAATTGGACCAAAGGAGAAGAACTGCAAGTGGGGGGGGGGTTATTTTGAGTTCTTTGATTTGGGTAAAGAGATCACTTTATCATATGAATATTAGGCCTAAGTGTTTTCTTTACTTGAAGTTTAGGCCATTCAAATTGATTAGTTTGTTGATGTATTATTGGTATAAAAGATTGGGTCTGTGTGTTGAATTAAAAAGAAATATCATCTCTACTTAGATTAGACATCATTCAGTCTTTTACTATAAGAAACCACGGAAAGATCCAAGGTGCTCTGTATTACAAGGAATGTACAAGAATGCTGTGTATGTTCAAAAAAATTCTATATAATTCTTTATTTCTATAAGAAAATGTCTATTTACAAGCCCATTAGCCCAAGGTGATTTTGCTTGATTTGATTTGACCCACCAGAAAGGCTCAAACAGGTTTTTCAAATTTCAAAGAAAACCTTTAGAAATTAAAACTTATACCATAGATTGTTATTTTCTTTCAATTTTTGCATATTGATAAGGTATCTCAAAGATTTATTTTGGGACTCATTGAGGGACTCAAAAGGTGATCCCTCTGAAGCTTTGTTAGGATCACCTTTTGAGCCCCTCAAACTCGTCTCAAAATCAATCCAATCTCAGCAGATAACATTTGAAGATACCCATAGCCTGGAAGCTTTCTATCATTGTCACAAGAATGATAAACAGTTACAGAATATATACAGAAGACCAAGAATACAAATACACAGTAACACAGTAAACTAAGAGGATACATACTATGACTCTGCTGTTATGAGTACATGTAGTTTGCTTGATGCTGTCAACTTTTTCAAAATAATGTAGATTTAGATGTTTGCGATATCAGCAAAAGTTATAGAAAAGAAAAATATCTATATCATACTAAGTCATGCAAGTGATTTTGAAGATTTGATACATCAGTATTTCTTAAAAGGTGTTCTTACAAGATGTCTCCTGTAATAGTTTTAGTATATTTGAAAAACCTTGATCTTTCCATTGTTTTGACCAACATACAGGTTTGGGTGTTCAAAGTGAAGAGCTGTAGGTAGTGAAATGCCATCCTCTGATGTCAGAATGTAACCTTTAAACTGACCTTCAGGGTCAAGACAAAGAATTTTGTGTTGCTGCCTAATACTGACATAAATGTAATCTCTATTATCCACACATATTCTAGATGGATATAAATCTTCCCCTGGAACTTCAAAGTTTGAATATGTGAATAACACTTTTCCATCTTTATAGTATTTGGTGACTGTGTGAGCTTCCCTGTCTATTATGATGATATTGTCTTTACTGTCAATGCATGGTATTGGGGTAAGAAGTACTTCTTTGTCAGTTGTATTTTGAATGACAGTCTTACAGGTTGTCATATTTTCTATGACTTTGATTGATTCAGGTAGTCTGTAGTCAATGTATGCGATTGTGTTATTAACACTTACAGCTAATTGTCCAGCTTCATGATTCCTTGCTGGAGCTACATCCTCTACAGTACCATCCTCAGGACACAATAGTTTGATCCCTTCAGTCCCTTCATCATTTGTCATTGCAAGTTTGTACTTACCATTGTAGTACACACAAGCAACACAAAACACATCAGAGAATGTTTTCTTTGTCATTTCTTCTAATCTTTGAGCTAGTGGACCAGTCATTGGGTGCATGAAGGGTTTGAATTTCTTTTCCTTGTTACCATCATATGTTAATGCAACAATCCTTTGTTTGTACAATGTCATGTATTGTACAGAATCTCCTGCTTGCACTGTTTGAATTAAGGTTGGTTTACTCTTTAGACTTAGGGCATTCATTCTCTGTGTGGGTACCTTGCCCTTCCCCTGTGAGGGTGTTGCTGTGTCAACCATTCTTGGTGGGAGTGTGGGTGGGGAAGCTACCATATCATCATCTATATCAATCACCTGATGATTTGCAGTGACTGGGATTGCTGCATGCACTTTGATGCAGATGGTACAGTAATTGACATTACACTCTATACACTTCAGAGTCGCCTCCTTGTGGTCAGAACCACCTTCTTGTTTCTCCTTATGGTTGACACAGAGCACAGGTTCTTTGTTGAAAGTTTGTTTTTCAATCAGTTTTGCAAGATGATCCATGGAGACAAAGTCCTTAAAGCCTTTTATTCCTTGTCTTGGGACATCAACTATAGTCCCACAGTCTGGACATGGAAATTCTCTCTGTTCCCGGACCAGTGACGTCAGACATGTCAAGCAAGCAACATGATAGCAGGGCAGGATCTTTGGTGTTTTATATGACTTGAAACAGATGATACATTTCAGGAGATGTTTTTCGACACCCCTCCTCAATGACAACAAGTCTTGAGCCATGGCTACAGGATTATTGTTTTTGAATCTGAAAATAATTGAAACAAATGTATTATTTCTGCATAATGATCAATGCCAATAGTGAACCCATACAATGAGTTGTGTATGTAGACATTTCTTCTTGTAGGCGGCACCTATCACATATAGAAAATACTTGCTGTTGTCAGTATTTCATCAACTTTGGGGGATAGTTCTTTGCATAAATAAGTTAGTGTTTATTTTTTACCACCAGGTTTCTGTTAAGGTGAAAAACTGACCAATGATTAATCAAAATAGGTTTTCTGTGGGGCTTAAAAGTAACCATTGTCAGTAAGGAATCATTGTTATTTAAAAGATGATGATCCTGATTTGATGCTTGAATTGAAGTGTTTTTAGTCTCTTTTAACAGTCTTTGACGTTCCATTAAATAGCATTATAAAGGGCCACAACCCATAGACGTCTAAACATGGCTGTGTCTAAGATGACATGCTAAAGATTTGTTGATTCTTTATCAAATGTGACATTCCTTGATCTTTAAAGATATAATTGACAGGGGAGAGATTTGTTGCTCACATGAGATCTTGTATGTGAATATGAATATGTTTTATCAGGTGACAAAGAACAGATCTGAATATAATTTCTGATACTTTAAAATGATGACAAAGAATAACATCATTACACCTTCATGAATAACATGATGAAGTACAGTAGCTGTGTTAGTGTCAATAAAGGGACTCTATTAATTTTTTTCAATGGATACAGGCCTTAGAAACAAAAATTAAGCTTAGTTGAAAGCTACAAGTGTTTACTAATATATCACAGTAAGATGGTTTTTGATTGAGAGAAATCTAATAGATATCGACTTTTGTGGTATTACTATGATTTTATTATTTCTATTTGCCCAAATAAGAGAAATGCACAAATTTTAAATCAAAATGCTTTTACCTGTTGATAGTGATATACAAGACAAGACTGTATTGGTACACACCCTTAGTAACAATGGCCGATTTCTGTAAACATATATCAAAACGAGTCCTGTATGTGTACCTTTACACTTTCATCATATGATCCACGACCCATGATTTATTTTGTCACATAAAACACACTCTTTAGAGATAATCCATAGATAAGATATTTTAAAAGTGTCTTCTCATAATAGCAAGGGGGGGGGGGTCATCTTAAATGAAACAAGAGTCCTTATAGTTGATTTATTAGACTTATGACAGACAGATATCACTTGGTCAATAAATGCCTTTCCTTACACTTTGTCCAGTTATTGAAATGTGTTAATAGACCACATGCAATGAGTATATTTTTAAGGGATGACATCTTGTATAGTACAGCCTTATAAATGCGTAAAAGGACTAATGGCCACTAGATGGCGTTATAATTTTGAGAAGGAATCTTTGTTATTGGTAAATTATTTCCCTTCTTTCTCCCTACACTATGACTTTGGTGAGAAAGTTTACATGTCCAATAAAACATACAACAATAATCCAACCAAACATGATTTCAACAACTACAACAGCTCCACCTGGTAGAGGTAATGTAACATTCCAAAAGCCCTTTGGATTTGTAATATAGAAACTACTGGTTTTATACTTTTGTAGGT
>JAVSBT010155871.1:0-14393 GCA_033118115.1 Pharyngocirrus eroticus | reverse complement strand
ATGAGTCATAATAATAATAATAATAATAATAATAATAATAATAATAATAATAATAATAATAATAATAATAATAATAACAATAATAATAAAAATGATAGTAATAATAATATTTCATTTTCCGTTAGATTTTTACAAAATGAACATATGCAAATATACTGTAGCGGAAGGCTCTCAAACATAAACTTAAAAATAAAAGTGTAATGCTATTTTTTTTGTCTTGAATCACAGGGCCTTCTTATTTAATCTTTCATTCTATAGTCAACATTCTCATTTTTATACTTTCTAAAGAAAGCCAGGAATATTGTTTTGTTATGTTTTATAGTAGGCTAAACCTTCCACATGTTTCTAGAGCAACATATTGCTCACTTTCACTCATTTAAATACATGGAAAAAATGAAAAAATACTCAAAGCAAGACATATGAATCTCACATCTTTGATAAAGTGTTTATTGTTTCAGGTAAATAGAACAGGTGAAGAAATAAAGCTGATATTTCTGATGAGGATAAAGGACTCACAAGATAAGATTTTTCAATGGATTTTTTAAGCACTGACAAAAAAACCCACATATAACCATTGTAGAAATGAGACATCTTTACTAAAACAAGTGTAAACCATTCTTACCTTTTTGGTAATTATGAGTATGAAACATATGAAAAGACCTTGAAAATTTTCTTGATAATCTCCTAGTAAGTGCAAAGACTGCCATATTTTTTCTGTACAATACCACTATAATGTATCTCAATAGCAGTGTATTTCTTTATCCTTGTTCCAATTGTCTAGAATTTCTTAATGTAAAGGTATAATGTACATAAATCCAAGCCATCTGATGCTAATGTTCAATCTTTACATTTTGGCATTGCGCATTGTCTAAGATTCCCTTTCTCTCTTTCTTGTTGAGCTTTCTCTTTCGAAAGAATTAAGAGTGGAAAAATGCTTTACATTTTCCTCGCAGCATCTCATATGGACTTCACTAATAACGCCACTCCTCCTTATTAATTATCAGTCTAAGCTTCTTCTCAAGAAATCACTGAGGAAGTCAGCATCCTTTTGCAATCTTTTTTAGAGTATGTTATCACCATGATAAAAATTGCTTAAGCAAGCCATGGTAAAAAAATGCCTCTTGATATTACTTCTCTCATATCTTCTTCACATTTCTTAAGAACCCTTATCTATTATGTTTGAAAGTGAGGCTTTAAATTGTCGCTTCAAGACGCACTATCTAATCTTACTCGTATCTCCCATTTTTTCTTGTGTTTTTTTCCCCCTCAAAAGTCTTTTGCAACTGAAGTTAAAGAACTTGATTAGAATTCAATGAAAGTTACCTGTGGGAATCAAATTGTCAAATGAAAGCTAGTATTAATTGACCTCTGGATTTTCTTTTCCTTTTGGATTACCATGACAAAGAGAGACACTAAATTGAAAAAAAAGATTCTTGACGTCTTTCTCTCTCTAACAAGCTTTACAACGAAGTGTCTTAATAACATTAAAGCCCATTTGTCATGACAGTGTCTGGAGTCTTATATGAATGTGTCATATATGAAAGGTTATAGTGTATGAAAAATAAACCAAAAGATATGATAAAAAAGCAAAATATATCATAGATTACAGCTATCCAAGATAGTCTTTGAAGTAAAAGAAATGTTATAATATGTTCAGGCAATCAAGATTCATAGTATCATACACAATGGATTTATAATGATTTATTGTCTGCTTGAATTGATACCTTCATCTATATCATTGCATTCTTAAAACTGGAATCAAATTAGGTATTTAGGTATGCCTCTACTAGTCCACCATCATCTATCAAACAGAACAAAAGAACAAACATGACATATATATATAGGTCGTCTAATCTTTACCCCCACCGCTTTGAGATCTCCTTTGATATCAACAAGGAAAATTGTCCTTCTTTGCATCTGCCCATAATATGACTTTTTATCTCCAACAACCATATCCTAAATCATTTTTTATTAGACTTTAACCTATATTCTACTGCAACAAGAAATGAAAGACTCTTCTTAAATGTTAAACAAATGTCTGTTTTATTTGCACATTAGTTTTTTCATGAAGTTGTCAATGTAATGAGATTGTGTAATACCAAAGCATTAATTAGCAGAGTATGCCCTGCAAGACTGACACCTCTCAACAACAAGCCTTTCAGTTAGTTACCTTCTGGTGTTTACATATGCTTTTTCCTTTTGGTCCTGTGGCACATCTTTAAGCTGAGAATTTGTGAAGTAGGTTATAGATCAATATGAAAGTAATCCATATCCTAGAAACAGGAATTTTCTAGGAGAATCTTAAGTCTAAACTCAAAGTACACATGCTTGTCTCCCATCAACCTTTAAAAATTATAATAAGCAATTGCAACAACTGTATTGTAATGTAAAAGAATACTCTCACAATAATTCCTTCTAAAATATTGCTTGTGTCTTTTTTTAGATTAGTCCTATAACTCCATAACAAAGAATTTGTATCTTTTGTAACTCCAAAGGGACTTAATAAACATATTTACAATTCACAGAGAGATTTCCAATGAAGGTGGCATAATAAGATATAACAAAAATGCCACTGTTTAGTACCCAAATGATTTTCTATAAAGGAATGCTCAATAAGTGTTTTTTCTCTTTCCCCCCCAACAATGTGGATGAGATAAATAACAACAACTTGAGGTGCTCTGAGTCATTTTTTTCTTCATCTTTTGCTCCTGCAACATGTCTATGGGGTGACAGACAGGCTGTGCTTGAACTGTAAATAGCAACACCCTTGCTTTAGCCTTATGGTGCAGGTGTTAAGAATTGGAAATGATGCAGACCTTTAACACACTTAGCTTAGGCCTCTGTTTGCTAAAATAAAAAAGTCACCAAAGGTTGATGAATACATCATAAGGTGAAGGTCAGCTTGAAGCTATCAATGACAAGGCCAAAAAAAATTGATTCACATAATTTAAAAGGCCAAGGTCCCTTTTGGAATAACATGTTCACAAGGACACATATTATCATTTTTAACCTAGAATAAAGTATTCTAGGTCAACATGACCTTAAGGCTCCCTTCACTGACATGGCTATGAAATATTGGATTGCACCTTTTAGATGTATATGCCCCCCCTTTTTACGACCATAGCAGAAAAATTAGACATGTTCCTGACATTTGAAATGTGAGATTTATCAATCATCCAAAACAATTGACAGAGTGTTTTATGTTCTGCATATCAGCTAAATGTCAACCTGTAATGTAACACTCCAAGACACCTGTAAGTTTACATTATATTGGCTTTTAATAATCATTCAAAAATTATTATGATTTTACTGCTTTATTTATGGCACCAATAAAGGGGTTACAATTAGGCACTCATTTTATGGAATTTTTAATAGAATATGAGATAAAAAAATTATAAATGTTGTATTTTTGTTGATTATGCAATTTATAAAATATTTGGTAGGTGACAATTTTTAGCAGTTTCTCTTAGAAGGATTTGTAAAATAATGAACTTTTACCATTTGGTTATCCATCTTGTACAATATGTCTAATGGATTCTCTTGGACGAGTCTATGCTTGTAACTTTGAAAAGGAGAGGGTCAAAAGTTTCTGGTAAAGGATAGATAGCTGCCGGCTATATCATTTATAAATTGCATAAAGAGACACTTTAAATGAAAAAAAACACACATATGAACCATGCATATATGCCATAAATTTTCATATTATATTCATAAAAAAGATATTAATATACATGTAAATGATAACGATTCATGACAATATGTGATAAAATCTTCAGAAGGAAATGAAATATTCATGACTGAGATAGAAAACAGCTAGTATCATAATATGTTATATCAGGAGCCTGCAAACTTATATTTATGGAGAGCACAGATGCGATGCAAATCTATAGTTGCATCAAAATATCTTATGTAGCTATACACTGTGAATAAGAAATAAACCCAATACATGTACTTGACATTGGTTAGGAGATGTATACATTTTTGAATGTGATTTCAAAAGACACAATTTTTAAGGTCTACTCTGTTTTATTAATTGTGACTTTAGTCTAGCTGGGTTTAGAGATTTGAATTTAGAAAGAACAACCAAAAGAGAGTCTCCAATATTTTCAAACCATCTAAGTTTTCAAACTATGTGGTTCTATGTCTTTGCTCCTTACATTCTTAAAACAAATGTTTTGAAACACCATAGCTGCAACCACTTTTAGGGGTTAGAAACACCACATTTTGAAACACCCTTATTGGTCTTTGAAATATTTTTAGTAAATCTCAACACTCCAAATAATGATGGAGTTTCAATACTTTAACTTGTCCGGTCTTTAATCTTAGCTCATTGGTACACGTAGGTCAAGAATCCCAAACTTTGAACTAGGTTTTGAAACCTGTACTGTCCAAGCACCAGCTGTAAGTTTCCAAACACCAATTACGGTGTTTCCTCTTCCCATACATACAAAAATGTTGGTCCTAACGACTAAACCACTAGGGACAACTAAAACAAATTAAAGGCTTCAAATATTTTTTTTACAGTGTACATGTATATTTATACACACACACATGTTTTTTTTGAATTTTGAACTAAATGTACTGCAATGTAAAAACGAGTAAATTGAATTATAATTTGATCAATATTGCTTTTATACCTCTCTAGAGAAATGAAATCTAATAGTATTGATTTATAAAAGTCAAACATTCTATAAATATAGCAAATAACAAGCTGAGCCAGAGAAACATTCAAAACCAAAACACACACCTGCATATTCATATAAATATATACTCAACATAGAAAACGATTACATAATATATGTTTTGTATCATCAGATCACTAATATTTTTATATATTATCTTTTTATATATTTATTTATTGTGTATTGCAATTGCTAGTGCATCCTGATCAATCCTATCAAATCAAATGCCACACCAACAAACCCCAAATTCCCAACAGAATACAACTAATCACTGGAACTTATTATGTGGTATTTGACTAAATGAAAGCAAAAATAACATTTCCCACATGACATCCTACTGTATATAAAACAATGCTCTTTCATCTTACTTCTGTTTTTTTTATAAAGGAAATTATTCTCTTAGATATCTTAAAAATCAGGTAATCAGTTTTCCATTTCTAGATATTTGTCAAAAAATGACAATACCAAATGATATTTGAATTTATACAGCAATTACAATACAGACCATTAAGGCATAATCAAATACACTGCTACTGGGGAACAAGTGGTGTAGTGGTTTAGGTACTTGATCACGGATCAGGCATACACCAAAAGCATGGGTATGAATCCCGCTCGAGGCAAAATAATTCTTTCTGAAAGTGTTTTTTCAGCTCTGTTATGTGTATCAAAAATGTTTGGCTTGTTTACCTATCCAGCGGAAAGGATGTCAAATGTGGACCTGTGTCGTGGATTCTATCCCCATGGCACATAAAAGAACACAGATAACAATGGCCGAAAACAATGTCGTTATCTGTCTCTCATCCTCCAGGGAGCACACCCTGACAGAAAAGCCTGTTCAAAAATGATATGTAAACTAAGTTGAAGCGCCTTAAGTGGCCGCTTCTCTCTGTGCGAGCACCTCTGAGAAGCCGTTAAAAGTAGCTAGATAGAGGCACTATTAATGTTGTACTCATTATCATTACTGGGTGATATGCTTAGGGTGTGATTACTTGTCTATGAGTGATAGTATGCAAAAGGACACTTGTCATTTTTAGACAAAGAGTAGCTACATTAGCAATAGTGACAGTCTTCTATCCCTTACATTTTTGATACATGCAAGGGTGTATGAGTGTATGTATGTATGTACATTACATGAGGTAAGCATTAAGCAAAACAATCAGTGACCTACCTTTCTTTAATTCATTGGGATTGAACATTGGGAATGATCTGGAAAATTTTCTTGATAAACGCCGAGACAAGGCAAACATAGCCATGTTTTCAGTTAATGTTTTAGAACTCCCTCAAGGTAGACAGAACTTATGGTGTTTTTTTAAAATATCTCCTGTTCACTTCTCTATTCTGTAAGATATATATTTTCAGTCACTGTATTCTTTGTTTGTATTCCAGAGGCTGATCAAAAATCAAAGTAAAATGAAGAAACCTTTCAATCTGAATCTCATTTCACACTGCTATTACCTGCAGAACACACCTTCAAATAGAATTACTGATATATTGTAATATGATTCCAAATCATCACAACATGTGGATGAATATTTCCTGATCATATCTACTAGTAAAACTAATGTGAAAGATACAAATAGATATGCTTTGTTAGTGTTACTTAAATCCCTGGCCTGGATACCTTCACCACCATTTGAGTTTTTTGTTAGCTTATGACTTCACTTCTTTATCTTGTTTGTTCAATTTCTTTAAAACCTAGTAAACACAGTTCGTATAGAAATTCCAGCACAGTGTCAGAGAGTCATCCTTACAATTTCATACAAGATCAATTCTGACTTGTTAATGTGGATCTTTCTGCAACTGAAAGCTCAGAGGGAGCATTAATTGTGTCTAACTTGAGCTACCTTCCACGTCCCATATCCCTTAGTGGGGCAAAATCATAGTCAATTGGCCTACACTGGGCTTGCTCTTTAACAGTTAGTGAACTATCCTGTGAGCGGAACTATTCGACTTAACTTTACAGGAAAAATGACAATTCATTAATAATTCAAAATGTCAATATTTTTTTCCACACTATAGAAACAAGCACCTGTTACATTAGACTCTGTTTTTTTTTATCAGATGAAACAACTTCAGCAATGTAGCTTCAATCACTTTAACACCCTAGCTCGAATAATATAAAGAGATTTAAAATCTGAATTGTTAGACAAAGCTTTAAGCCATGTTGTTGTTGTTTGTTTGTTTTTGTTAGTTACAAGTACATTTATTTCCAGATCATACTGGAGTGAATCTGCTCTACCAATGAATGATGAGTTTGAATACTGATTCAGTGATTGAAGCTATTATAAAATAGCTGTCTTATCACCCTAAATGATTGCAGAAATCTTCAAAGAAATACACCCAAGCATCATTCAAGTTACCAAATGAATCAAGAGCATAGATATATGTACATCGTTTATCAAAAGAGGAAATTAATGAATAAAATATAATTTCTTTTTCTCATATAATCTAGAGTGATATAATTAAGCAGGACCCAGTTTAGAATAAAAAACAAATTGCAACTAGAACTCAGAAAATTTAACATTTCAGTTGATTTCTTTTATAACAAAGTGCTCTTCACTTGTATATTTTGAGCTTTGATGAAATACGAAACTTGAATTATACCAACTTTTATATAAACAGTTCTAATTAATTTTACAGTAAACACTGTTGTTCTTTTATTTTTCTAAGGTGCTTCATTTACCATTCTTACTCAGCTTATTTATTCAAGACAGTGACTGCAGGCTTCCCAATTATAAAGACATAATTCAAAGGATCTCTCAAGGGACTAGCCATCTTTCAACAGTTATGACATCATATTTAATATTTTATAACACTTACCCCATAGGCAATGTCAATTAGAAAATTGATGTTCATATGTAAAACCATGAGTTATATGACCATATTATATAACACAAATGGCCAACAAATGAAATTACAAAGATGAAAAACGTATATTTTTGTAAAGTACAACATTTTGGTAATGCTACTATCATCTGTAAATTTCTTGTGGTTTCTGGCTTCCATTGAAATAATTCAACTTCCTAGAAGTAAATGTCATGATGGGTTGCCCTGATGTTACCTACAGTTTTGACTATCATGTGTTACACACAACAAAGATATGAGTACAATATTCCTCTCATTCCCAATGTTTAGTCTCCTGCTTCAACCATAAATTAACCAAGCACTACTTAGTTAAGCCCAAACAACTTTTGTCTTTTTTCTAGAGGAAAATTTAATTCAACCCCTTTTCAAATAAAAGGTGTTGTCTATGTTGTTAGATGATAATCATTGAGCTCCTTGTGGATTATTCATTATAATTATGATTTTTTTTTAAGAAAACAAAATGAAATAATAGGAGAATGCTCTTGCAGTCATCAAGTACTTGTATTAATTTATTCATCAAAATGGATTGAAATATTTTCATTATTATACACATTCTCAAAATCATCCACAACAAATGTACAATTAAAGACTTTCCCTCTATGGAACCATAACATAAAAGGCTTAATCGATTATCTCAGAAGCCTTCTTTCACTTTTTATCTGCTTCGGTGTAAAGTTACAAGTACCATCAATAATTTGGTAACCACTTCAAGCCATATACTGCAATGCTGTATTCCTTTCTCTTGTATCATTTATGAAAGAGAGCAACTTAAATGGATTCAGTTTCTATCCAAAGGGTCTTTTGTGTGTAAAGGAATGATTCAAACATATTACGGCCACTCTTGAAATGACAGCTTGACGTTTGAGCAATGGGACATTTTTACAACACAGCAATGATGTGACCCTTTTCACGGACTTGATACCTCCATTCAAAATATTCACAGAAAAGAGGAAATAGGTATGAATGTCCGGCAATGTCATCAGAAAACCATTCCATAAAAAGCAACTTTTGTCATTATCAAAATTTAAATTTAACACTCCATATTGAATCTTATATCAATATGCAGTTCATTTTTAATAAATGCCATTTCGATTTCATTTATAATTATAGCAAAAGTGTATGAATAGGGTTTAACAACTATTTGCAAAAAGTTATCCTGAATGATGACATAATTTTTCTCTTAAAAAAAGATATTGGATTGGTATATCTCCCCTCTAAAGCATATAGATTTTTCTTTTATAATATTTCTTGAATGTAGAAATGCAAAATCAATGTCCATTAGGAACACAGCTTTTAAAATGAAAATCTAAGTATCAAGGCATAGAGCTGTGTAAAATCCATAAAGAAAACACAACAGAATCAGATCACATATTGTCATACAAAAAAAAAGGTCAGAATGAATGAGAAATTTATGACACTGGCATGGCCTTGGTTGTAAATGACATTTAATAACTATGTTATTTTAATGAAAGTTGAGTCTGATGAGGCATTAATATCTTGTTGATTTACAGGATTTTGTAGATTAGGTTTTTTTACGCTATCAAGTGATTGCAGTTTAGCATTGGAAAGTAAAATATGTTTGGCATTATGGGGAATAAATACAATGTCATGTAATTCATGTATAACTGCAGGGTTTCCTCATTGTTCGGTACTATAAATTCAATGTGCTATAGATGCAATGTTTTTTTTGAGGACATTTGCCACATACTGAATCATATTAAGATATAGGTCTCTTCATGTATTTGCATTATGATTCAAGAAACAGTACCACATCAATTCTCATTGGAAATACCAAGGTTGTGTATCAAATACAAGTATAGTAGTATACCCTATGAGAAACACATAAAGTGACCCCACGTGGTAGTCAGTCTAACTAAATCATTATTTTATTATCACTCATATAAATCATCTTGAATTCACCCTACTTGTCTTAACAACACATCATGTATGCTAAATACTAGTAAATACATGAATTATGACCGTCTGGCAGTCATATTAATACAACCAGAAATGTATCATTTATCTACTTCTGTATATATAAATAGATTATTTTTGTGACAACCCTAGTCCTCCATGGGATTTTATCAATTTTTTAAGATTTAATTCCTTTAAAGAAATGTTCCAAGCAAAGTGTATAGTTACATACTCAAACCATGAACACATTCCCAAGCATATCAAAGCAAAGATAAAAGAAAGCAAGATATGAAACAACATATGGGTAACACCTCAACAAAAATATATCCTATTTCAATTAAACAAAGTAAAACATTGACATCGTAAGATGATCACCATTGGCAAAGAAACCAAAGCAGAACAATTTTAACAACAAAAACAACCTTAGCTCTTACTATTTTTGTCTTAAATTTATATATAGATATCTATGCTGTAGGCTTTCGTTTTTTTCACAGTTGCAGTTTCACATGTTGTGCATTCACACAAACATATATGAGAAATATATACCTATTTTCATTAAATGTCACATAAATCTAAAGATGCAATCTTGCTAAATCAGCAAGCTGTCCAAAATGAATTTTCAAATAAGTTTTCAAATCAAAATGTAAAAGAAAACTAAAGAGACATTTATGTTAATAGAGATGCCTACCGGCCTCTATGATTATTTTCCAAGTAATGTTATCTCTAAACAAACAGTGATTTTGAACAGAAATAGTATAGCTGGCAACTTTTCAAGGATCATTCTTTTTGTCATTGATTTAATGTTAGTGCTGCATCCATGTGGCAATGTGGAAAATAACAAAAAATATCAAGAATCAACCCATAAATCTATATCCCCCAAACTAGCACAATCCACCTTGTATTTTGTAAAAATACCTATGTATACACATAGATATACAATTGAAAATAATTGAGATATTCAAATTTCTTAGCTTTCAGAGCTTAGTGAAATGAACATCAGTGGATTGATTCTGTGAATGTGAGGCAAATGTTGGATTGTGTTGAAAGGTCATTAGTCATATGTACCCTTCTGTACAGACATAATGAGAAAAAGTTTCATGGCGTCAAGATAATCTAACAATAATGTCATGACCATATTCTTGGCTGCTTAAATTTTACTTTACAAAGTCTTTTTCTCCACAATGTTCCATGGCAATAATTCAACCTAGATATATTCTTCAATAAACTGGTTTAAATCAATATGTTAACATGGAAATAAAAGGTAGAGTTCAACTCTTTCAAGAAAAAGCAAGAAGAGAAATAACATTTTATTTTTCAAGTTGTGTAATATTTGTCAGTAGCTGACAAGACTGTTCAAGTCTATCTATCATCGTGTGAATAAGGGCCGGGATTCTAGAATGAAATATTTCTAGCTGTCTGCTGGTTGTAGTTATGATAGAAGCGACAAAAAATATATGTGTGGAAAAGAGCTTAGGCCTTCAGGGCAGAGATATGTATCTTCACCACTAATCATACTTCATTGAACCCCTCAAGCAAAGAAAGAATGTTCAAGTTCAGCTGCTAAAGTGGAGGAAATAAAAGAATCTGTTGCAAATTTGTATCTCTAAAAACATGATAAAAGTATGTTTGACTTTGATATATCTTCTCATTTACTAAAGTTTTGAGATAAAACCTTACCCTAACATTTTGTGAATCTCAAATATCCTGACCCTGTTGAAATGAATCAAAACTAGATATAGTGGCACCTATACATCACTAATAGTGACTATTAGTAAAACATATTGCAATACGATGACATAACATAAAAGATACTATCCATTGTGTTGTCTAATTACATGTGACATCTTCGGCTGAATGGCATAACAAAACAAAACATAGGAATCAAGAAAGAGGGTTTAGCAATGGTGTTCAATAATGAGAAGGTCGAAAGTTTACTATGGCATGTCACCACAATTTTTTGCATAAGAAGAGAAAAAAGGCAAAACAAGAAAACAACAAGAAAATATCATATATCTACAATTCACAACTGGACTATTTTGTTCCATGTGCTAAATCCCTTGAAAGACACACAATCACCACATTAAGCTACAATAAAAGAAACTGGCTTATGGAGACACTTGAGTTATTGCAAGAAGTGGTTAATAAAATATGCAAGACAATATAAGTGACCATTTTCATATGGCCTTTTAACTACAAATAAATCTTTTTGGGGAACAATTATGGCTGTGCAATCAATAGAACACAGGTTTTTACTCTAGAACAAAATGGCTGCCTTGCATGCCAGAAAAAAGAGAAATGTTAGCCTCAGTGGAATGAGATATTTTTTTCTCTTAAAACTAAAAGAGAGGTTTGGGGTTGACTTATTATCTTAACATCAATGGAATTAGCCTTTGATTTCCAGGCAATGCAAGACAACACGCCTCATAAATATTAGAAGGAACATTAACATTCTTGTCCTGATCTTTTGATGAAAGACTTGTCTTGTTTTAGACTTTAGACCAATAAAAATAAAATACATGCTATGGAGATCTTATGGAAAAATCTGTTTTCACTGTTCTTTTACAATAGCTTGACCTTGTTATATCAAGATAAAGTCAAACCTCACAGTCTTTTTGAATTTGATTTGAATTGGCAAATTTCTATTGTACAAATTTCCTAAGCTTAGAAGACTCTTACTGAACTCATGGAAGAAATACATGAAAATACAACCTTTTTCTTCTTCTTAGCAGGTGATGTACATTATTAATGTACATACACAGTTGTATCATTTTCACAATTAGCACAAATCGAAACGCATTTGATCATAATGACATTTTGAAGAACTAGAAAAGATTTGCTTGCCTTCTCATTGTTTGCCTTAACAATTTTATACCTGCAGTTGTACCTTAAAAAACAGTACACATTTTCTAAGTTCATTCCAGTAAAATCAAAAGTCATTCACACATCAGCAAACATGCTATGAAGTGTGAAAATAGTGGTACTTACGGTGGTGCGATAGACTTATACCTTTGGGAGGAAAGGGAAAGGAACATAAAATAATGATTACAAATGAAAAAAAAGGATTGATTTGTATTAGTGACATTCCAATATGCATGCATAATGTGCACAATACAGACTCACTACAATATTACCATGATACAACTGATCATTCTGGTTTATGTTGTTTAATTGTTAAAATACCAGGGAAATATCCTTATAAACATTATGATATTGCACTGTTGTCTACCACATCCCACTGGAAAATCTGTAGATAAAAAAATCTGTGAAAGTAGATACATTTTTGAATTAAACTGACTATCACCTAATTTACTTTGCCCTAAAGACCCACATCAAAGTAAGCTTTTCATCTATTATATAATGATCTCATCATTTTGCCTGTCATGAGATTGGACATCCATTATCAGGATTACTTGGCAGCCATCTTGTTTGAGCAATCTTGTTGATCCTCCAATGCCCTACGGTCCACTGTACATCAATCAGGCAGGGAAGTGGGGTTTGCTGTATATTATCTGTTATAGGAAGTGTAGGCTAAATAAGGACTTGTTACATTGTGCAATAATCCATGTCATATATAAGTTGGACATGGATGTTTTAAGGGCGTATTGCATTGCTTGACACTGATTATGGATATGGTTTAATTTCTAGTTGACATTTCAGAAAAAAAATCCCATGTACAATTGTATTGTGCAAAGTATTTCTATTAGTATTTTACTAAACATTAAATCATACAATATACATTGGGGAATCGATTTCAATGTTAAAGAACATGCAATTCCATGCATTATCGTGGAAAAGAGACAAGTGAGATAATTGGGAATTGATCATATCTAACAATAGAAATAACTCCATGCTTCCACAATGACTGACACCTGGCTTACTTTCCAGAAAATTATCTATAAATCTTGAAAATCCTGTGGTAATCATAGCTTAAACACTTACATTCAAATTTAATTCATTCCATCTCACAAATACATTCTGAAAACTGTTCTAAAATTATGATGGACAATGTAGTCCCATTTATACCAATTTTCAAAAATAAAAGTGGTTAAGTGGATCTTTGCTGGACTCAGCAGCAACACAAAACATGTGGTCTTTGAACATTCTGTACTAATGACATATACATGTATATGAAAATACATGGCTAGGATAAAAAAGAACCTTAGCAAGAATGATTTATTGAAATGTAATGTAATTGGCAAGGAAGCGATTTGATTCTGTAATTAATTAACTGAAACTAACTCAAAGGACAATAGTAGGCAGTAAATCATATATTTTCTGATAGGGGGAGTAAATTATCTTCAACAACTAAAGCAATTCTAAATTTCTAATGCCATATTTGTGCAAGGAAAGGTATGCATAAGATATCCATTGTATTTTTTTTAATAATTGGTTGGAAAAAGAACTGATTTATCCATACCATTTTCTAATTTGACTGGACAAGTGTAAAAATCAACCATATCCTATTCTCTAAATAATTTGACAAAGCTTAGTGCTGATGCATCCTCGGATACATACTATTGAAGCATTTGTATGGTGCCATTAGGCTGTTTCATTAGAGGTCAAGGTCACAACAAACCCCCATACATAGTCTTAAAGCGTAACATGTCTTTCTTTCTCCATTTCATTCAATTCAAACAGAAAACAAATCACATATTAGTTAAAATAACAGCAAGAGGTCAAGGTCACAACAAACCCCCATACATAGTCTTAAAGCGTAACATGTCTTTCTTTCTCCATTTCATTCAATTCAAACAGAAAACAAATCACATATTAGTTAAAATAACAGCAACGTCACACCCCTTTTTTCAACCCACATCATAATCAGTGAATTAGTCTATATGTAAAATGTGAACAGAATGAGCGTGTAGCCGGAGCCTGTCCAGCGGGCGATAATATATAGTTAGGTCGTTCTGTCAAAGTATTCTCTAAACT
>JAVSBT010155760.1:0-14394 GCA_033118115.1 Pharyngocirrus eroticus | reverse complement strand
CAAGAAATTCCTCAAATTACATAGGGATCTAAATCTATACCTCTGTGATACTATCCTAAAATTTGGTGCTCCTATGTAACTTAGTTTTTCCGCTATGATGTTGACAAATGCGTGTCCACAGACAGACAGACAGACAGACAGACAGACAGACATACAGACAGACATACGCACACGACGATTTTATTATATTGGCACCTTACCAGGTGTGCCAATATAATAATAATAATAACAACAATAATGATAATAATATTGTTCTAATCCGTTTCTATGTGCTAATGATAAAAACAAGTATGATTTGAGTTTGTTCTTGAAGGCATCACAAATGAACAACTTACTTTGCAGATTCAAATTTGGATAACATGACATATCATACACAATTCCATACACCGTTATTTGATTTTTAAAAACATTTTTAATAGACTTCACGTAGACAAACTTTAAAATAACAACTGTGGTATACTTTTGGAGGGTTTTAAAGAGTTGCAACTAAAAAGTCACTTTCAAGCACTTACTAAGTCTACAGTGTAAACAGGGCTTTAGGGAAAATCATTTACTCTTCAGATATATCAAAATAAAAATCCAGCACCTAGTCAAAAAGATAAATTTCTCTGCAATAAAAGTCAAGCTGTAACATTTTCATTGAAAATCTTTGTTCCCCAAAGTGAAAATAAAACAGATTCAAGAACAAAATAGCCCCTAATAAAAGTTCCAACATAAATAGACACTACTACTGTTCATTCAATAAATGCTCTTTTTGACCTTTGTAAACTGTAAGCCATTCCTATTTGGGGATTATACTGTGGCCCATATGACTAGAATCATGGTCCCTGGAGAGAACATGGATGTGTTTAATTGTGCATTAAAAATAAAACAAGCCCTATATGGATCCCATCTGACTTGACATTTTGCAAAAATAGAACACAGTAGCCTGACATGTCAAATAGAATTCAACATAATATAATCACTACAACCAACACAAAGCAAAGAAAAATGACAAATTTATAAACAATCCAGCATTATTGCAATTAATCATTGCTTGTGCTTTGTTAATTTTATAGAAAGGGAAGGCCATCTTCTTTATTATGATTTCAAGTAGCAATCAATGACATTATCAAAATGTACTCTGTGACAGCTAGCTGTAAGTAAGGCCACACTCGGAATTTCTAGGATATTTCAAGAGATGCTTCCATGTGGGGGACAATAAAAAAGACAAAAATATCAATTCAAAATACTTCATGTTAGTACTAGTTGTTTAGATGACTGCACTATAGTTTTAGATCAAAAGTTAGGTCAAAAAGTTGGGGTCAATAAGTTCAATTACTATCCTGTGTAATCTTAATAAAAAAATCATTTCTTAGTTCATCAGGTATGTATGTCATTGGAATTAATTGTATCATTGGATGAACCAGATTTCATTAAAAACAATTCTAGACATTTGACAGATTTCAGCATAATGTTTTGATTCAAAAACCCATGGTCCATTCTTGTTTTTCACAATACTATACAGTCATGTAATTTCATAGTAACTTGTGCACCAAGTCCCTTCCCCATACCTATCAATATAACAGCACCCTCATCCTACTAAACCTGATCACTAAAAGTGGATGTAAATGCCACAAGTGAATTTTTTGTACAATCAATTCCAGTACAATTTTTGCCTTCAATGCACCAAAGCACCCATTGTCTTGAGTCAGGTACAAAAAAAATATTGAAATTTCATCTAATAACATTTACTTTACTAATTGATATCATTGTAATAAGTTCATGCTGGTGCAAAGTATATAATTCAAAATAGACCTTTCTTGACAGATATAACGGAAAAGGAAAAATCAAAGCCATAATGCAAATATTTTTTATGTTTTGGAAAATTTAGAAAAACTGCTTTATTTTGTCACAAATTAATCTATGTGTGGTTGATTCTTAAAAACCATGGAAATAGATTTGAAATATAAAAAGGGACTTGATAGATAAGTTATTGCAGTTTCACTTATTATCAAAATACATGGAGTGGTTCCATGAAATCGACAGATGACCTGGGGCTGTAGTTGGGATGATCCCTATAGCATTGGTAAAAATATACTGAAGTGAGGTGAATAATAATGGTCTTAGTAGAATTTAAGTTCTGGTAGATTCTATGGATAAGGCTGGTCCTAAATTGTCTGAGTTATTGCCAACAGAATAGTTTGTATATTTTTTTGCTTACAGAATCTTATCCATTCACTACCTTTGGATAATTTTGTTGAATTTCGATGTGAGGAAATTAATAAATGTATAGCATTTGCTTTGTTCATTTTGTTAATCGATGTTGAGGTCTTAAGCTAGAGCCTAATTCTGTGCCTTCTTTTGGTGTAATAAAGAGCATGGCTGTAGGTGCAATTCTGTAAGTGTTACATTGAAAGATCACCTTGACAAATATTGTGACCCAGCTCTAGCTCATTCCCATTCATTATACATGAAATGTCACATGGGAATACAGAGCAATTAGGAGTAGCTATATAATACGTCCAATCAATTTTTGGAATACAATTTCCCAGACTTGTCAAAACTTTTTATATAAAAATGTTATTGTTTTCAAATGAACACACAGCATTTTTTATTTACCCCCCTATTTCCAATGACTTCAATCTATTGACTTCTTTCTGCGTTAAAGTGTCCCATGGGTTATATTAAAAAGCTGGTAATTTTTGCAGACACCCTGTGTTTTGGACCTTTAATCATTGCTCTGTTTTCCCTCAACATTGATAATTCATAATATCATAAGGCACAACTATGTGGACGAGTATATGGAATTTTAATGGATCATTTTTTTATGACAACCTACCCCCCCCCCCCTTTCCAACCCTTGAGTCAAATTGCTGACATTGCTAGTAGAGGGGTTATGGAGCAGTGGAGAAGGAGTGGGATTAAGATCAGTGTTTATGTTTTGTTGTTTCAAGAGTGGGCCGGGTGACAGGTCTTTATTCCTTGATTAAAGCGGTGCCCCATCCTCATAAAAAAAGTAACTAAATACAATATAAAAGCATTGTTTAAAACCTCTAAATATGTCATCAAAATAATGGCTGATTCAAACATAATACATAATAATAAAAAACAAAGTAATAGACTTCAAAGCAAAATTTTCTTATGCACAGAAATAATAATAAATAATAACAATTAAGTCCAGCTGAAAAAGATACCCAGTTTGAAACCTACATGTTTCAAGTCATCAAGGTCTGTCTGGAAAGCATGTATCAGGCTCCAATATGAAAAATACAATATTGTTTTTCTCAAAAGGTTATTAATGCAATTTAAAAAAAAGTTAATGTACATGAATGTACAGCCTAAGACATCAACGTTCTCCACTCATTTAGACATGAACCTCTACATTTACATATTGATGAAAAAATAAACCCACATGGTACATTCACATAAAAAGGATAAGTTATACATAACACACTCTTAATTGATAAACAGCAACTGAAGACCTTGGTTAGATGAAGCCAAAATCCATATGTCTGGCACTTGATATTTGCTTGGCATCCAGTCAACAGTCAGGGAGAAAAATGCACTATAAAAGGATCCAAGAACTTATATTTTCACAGTCTTATCTCTATGGGTATTTTTTTTAATCTTTCATTTGATTGTGTTATGAAAAATCATTCTTACAATGCACCTAGGCACCCTATTTGGCATATCAAACTATGAAGTACACCCCGTTTTCAGTCAAGCTTAAAGTCTGTCTGTGTGTGTTAAAGTTCTAATTGAAAATAAAGAACTGATTACAATTATCTATTGAGCACAAAGTATGTTGAAATTGAAAATCGAAAATACTGTAACCACTATCCCAGATGTGATCTGAATGACAAATTTGCTATTTCCAGTTCACATCATTTCCATAAAGAACATTTCAATAATAAAGTGTTTTTTATTCCAAAAAAAAAAAAAGGAAAGCTTTTTGTTTCCCATGACTTTCTCCCAAGTGAATAATCTAAGAGATAAAACAATACGTTGTAACAGACAAATGCTGCAGTTCAAAATATAAGGGTTCCCCTAGGCAATTTTGTAATGTTTAATGGAAACAAAGAGTTTTATGACACTAAATGTGGACATATCTTTAAACTGGGCCAGACATCAGGGAAAAACAATTTTAAAAATGCAGCAGCAAATATACATGTAAGGAATATTCAAAACAGAATTTCTTTGATTTAATCCTAAAACTAATGATTTGACAAAGCCTGATTATGTCATGTAATAATTAGTTATAAACATAAATAAATACATTTGTTGTTACTATGTGAAAGTAAGTGTGGATTTGTGTGTGCATGGGGGGGGGGGGGGGTGTCATTTGGAACTCACTTTTTCACTACAATCTGCATGTGTAAGTACTGGCATGGAAATTTAAATGGGTTCTCATATTTCCCTCTCGATACAATCCAATATTCAATATATTCTAATATTTACTTAAGCCAAAAATAACCCAGACTCTTAAAAAAAAAAAGGCAATATATGTCCTAAAGACAAAAAACAGCAAGCTGGCTAATCATGTGAGATCTGGCAAAATTACATCATGTGTACAGTTGAGCTGTAATGGTATTGGCACAGACAGGGTCGCTAAGTGCATGTTTTTCTCTTATTTGCCATCCATGTATCATTCTGCATTATATTGTCTCATTTTCAAATTGACCCCTCCTTCTTCCATGGATCATTTTTATGGCACAATTGTGAATCATATCAGTTTTATGTGCTTATTGCAAAGGTGCTTAGAGTGACCATTTGTTAGTCGATTTTGACAGATTTTAAAAGTTCTTCGCTCAACAAAAACGGCCATTTGAAAAAAAACCAACAACACCAAAATGACTACAAGCATCAAACAAAAGCCTCTAATAGGTTCATTTGCATTCAATAGAAAACTACCGCATGCATTGAGTACACTGTGAAAGACTACATAAAACATGCACCTAATGAAAATGAAGACTAAAACCTGACAGACAGCGAATAAAACAACACTAACACGCTGACCCGTTTTCACTTGCAAACATTAAATTCACAATCATCAGTCTTAATTCTCCTTCTAACACCATTACTGACTTCCTGACTCAACCAAAATGCCCCGTTAAGAACTGATAAAAAAAGATCACTAACAGTGTCTGTTGTGACACCATGCTTAGCCATGCAACAAAAGGAATACGACTCCTAGTCTATGAGACCCACTGGTAATATCGCAAAGTCCTATAAATTAGCCACTGACGGTTGTAGCTTCTGAATCCAATGGCCCATTCAAATTTATCACACATCAACTGATTTTAAAGCCTGGAAAACTTTAGCCTAGTATTGTTTTCTCATTGTTCTAGGGTGAAGTGAGTGCAAAGACGTTTGCCTAGAAGATTCAAAAACCTGGGGGAGGCTCAAGACACCCTATGGAAGCATAAACAGCCAAAACACAGCTTGTTTCTGGCAACAATCGGAACAAACTCTTAAATCTACCAGAGGAGTTTTTATCCATTGCCATTTTTGTACTCTTGAGATAAACCCGTATTCTTCATAGAAGCACTAGACTAGCATCACAAAATTTGCAATGCAAAAAAGAAACGATTTATAGAAATTTAGATCATAAGGGCACACAATTTATGAGGAAGCTTAAGATCAAGCTCCAGGTACATACTTTATGATTCCAATAGGTCCCATATGAAGAATAAGAAAGTAGAATTTAGACAACAAGCAGGCAGGCAGGCTGTGCATTCTATCATAGAGATGGAACATGTACTAGGATATAGATTATGGTTCCAAAGATAATAAAACAGCCTAGAATGTGTCAGGTATATAAAATCATCAATGTACAATGATGCATCATCTTGTCTTGAACTTTATCTTGAAGCATACAGCCTTGATGCGCTTGCTAGATAGATATATATTTTGTAAGTACTATTATTGTTCATTTGATGAAGGCCCTTAATTCAATAATTCTCTCACAACCATGGAGTACCTCAAAGCAATAACAGAACAAACTAGGGATTTTTTTCAGAGCAAAAATTAATTATTAGTAAAACAGTATCAATTTCAAATGGCAATTGATGTGTGCAATCCCTAGAACATGATCTCATACCTACTAATTCTGCCCCTCCCTCATTGAAAACTTGAAAGTCTATACCTTTTGAACGAACCGGAAAGAACAGGCCAAATTAGATATTTTGGTCAGAAGGGTAGTATAGAATGATTATCATGGAAATGGTTCAAATTTGAAATATTCAGTGAGACCGGACAATACTTTACAATGGGGATAAAGTTGTCTGGTCTCTCCCCCGAGACCCCCAGTAATTCGCACCCTGGATTAGGTTCAGGATTAGGTGTTTTATTGTTGGAAAAGGTTCCACTGTGTGATGTCAGACCTCTGTCATTGCATTTCATAACTCAATTATCAATTCTGTAATCAACTGGATGCACATGAGCACTACTGTATGGAAAACAAAATATAGCAATGACTTAAGAGAAGTCGGCAAGTGCAGTCTGCTTGAGTAACACATGTATTTACATGCAACAGCATAGCGCCTTAGGGATCAATTCGGTTAATTATTTGTATTTTGTTTGCACTTCTATACTCCACCATTCTAGCTTATATGTATAAGTATGTTGGTCAATTACAGATGTCACATTCTTTGCATATCAATATGCGCTATGATGATGAGGATTTAGTTTGGGATCTGTATACAACGTCACAAAATGTAGCACTTTGTGACAATTTCAGTGTAAACAGGTGAAGTCAAAGTCCTATATTTCGATGCGAAATGTGTTGGTATCAACCAATTTTTGAGACTGGTGAACCCAAAATGTACTTTGCGAAATGTAAAGTATCTGTAATCGAAAACTTTCTGCGCAGCAGCATTTTTGGGCGAACTATCTAGTATCACTTTATCATACAGTTAAATTTTGATGAAGAATCAAACCTGTGCTAATTGATTCATTAGTATTTGAAAGAAAAGATATTTTTCTTCCCATTACAAGAATCTTTTCAACAAGCAGGTTAATAATGCAAACTGATAACATTTGGTCAAAATGTTCAGGATAAAGCCCCTCCTACTTGAAGTGCTAGAAAATTTGATTGAAGCTGCAATGTCAAGTATTGTTTTACCCCATTCCGGTCAAGACGGACGTTTTTTAACGGCGCACTTGTATGAACTCGAATTTTTTATCACTTTCACCCGGCAAGCGTTCGATTGTAGGTTTCTTGTCAAACATCCGTGACAGTCTCTTTTTGGCAAGGTCATCTAAATGTGTTCAAAGCGTTCGCATTATGCCATGTTGATTTATGCAATCATGAAAAGAGCACTTGGTCAACCTCAAGTCTTCAGGCAGCCATGATTGATAGTGATAAAAGTTTTCAAAGACTTAATCTGTGCACAATGTGATAATGACTCAGTAGCAATGTTGTGGTTTGGATACATTTTAGTACACATTCCAGTAGTGTAAGACAGCTGGTAAGCGCTTGTTTTGGAATTATTGCTACATGATAGATACACGCATCAGCGTAAACTCTGCGCAAAGTCATAAGACACCTTTTGAATCAAAAGTTACCAGATGTAGTTGAATTCAATTAATTATTTATTACATTATGATAAGCCCTGATGATATTATTTTGCTAAAATATTGCAATTACTTTTATTTTGGCTAAATTGAAAGTTATTGCCAAATAAGAAATAAAAATCTGCAATAACTAGACACCGAGATCCATACTTGTAGTACTTTTTATCGAATAACATGAACAGTCCATGAAAAAGTCCGTTGAACCACTTACAGACAAAATATCAAGCCTGTCCTATCATATTTCAAATTTACAATCCAAATAAAAAAATCAGTATAGCAACAGTATACAGTGTCTGCGTCTGTTTGCATTTTATTGATAAAAATTGTCTGCGTCTGGTTTTGTAGACAAAGAATATAATTAGTTTTTAGTTTCACATTAAAAATAGAATGTAATCACATTTTGATCATAATTTCTATGCATGGTATTGTTACATCTGGATATTATTCAGATTCAGATAGATCAACAAAAAAAGACTGCTGATTAGCATCTGAAAATATGTAAAAGAGAAAATATTTCTATGATTTGAAAAAGGTTAATTCATAAATATTCAATTTGAAAACATTACTTGTTCGTGTCACCTATGCACACCAAAATGAATGACATAACATAAACCTTCCCTTCTTTTTTAAAATTTGAATGAATCTATTCCTATGCATCCACCATGTTTGAAAGCTTACAGTATCACAGCATTGTAATATTCTTTGCTGCCACCTTGTGAGTAGTCCAAGAACACTTCTACTTCTATTCTAATTCATAACAAGACAGGCACTGAAGCATCAGATGAATCATTTTTCCAAGCCTTTAAAACATCAAAGTTAATGCTTTACACATTTTATTATGATTCATATTGAGTTTCTGGGAATTATTTCAGAATCCGGATGTGGCCTGCTTTTTTAATGATCCAATTTTTCCCTTTTTGATGACTAACTTTCCTTTGCCTTTGGGTATCCTTACCTGGTTTTACAGGGAAATTTCATTAGACTTCTTATTGCACAGATTTTCAATACACATGAAAAGGATTAAGCCTTTACTGATTCTTATTCAAAGAATACATGCTTATAATTTCATTAATTTGTGCTTTCAAGCTATCTACGACAATGGTATAATGCCCTTTAAAAAGCAGGGGTTGGTTTACTTTAAGGACCTTTACTATAAGGTAAAGGGTGGGACCCTTGGAAATCTTAAGATTTTACCCATTTTCTTAATAATCATGTTTGCAGGTCCTTCTGAGAAAAAAAATATGAATCAACCCCTACAATTTGCCTTGGTCACATTTTGAAATCTTAGCTTTACCTTCTTCATGTTTGTCCAAACTAACAGTTCACTATATATGAAGAAGTAAATATGGATTAAATAATTCCTGGAAAGTATCAAGCTTATATTACAAATAAAAATAAAGCCTTGTTGAAAGACATGAGGTGATGGAAGGTCTTGTCCAAACACAACAGTAAACTCTTGAACCTTTTAGTCAGTCTCAACATGCCTAATTAGTCTGGACAGGAAAAGGTTTACAATAATTGCTATAGCAATCAAAAGTAATAATATTTCATAACAAAAATAGCATATCAGGTCAGAATCTTGTCATTCCACTTGTTCTAAGAGAACCATCTACCTTTGGCAAAATCATGCAGCCAGACCTCTTTCACTAATTAACTTTATGAGAAAGTCGCGCCGCTGTTTCTTGTAAATTAGCAATATGCTAGAAGCTTGTATTAAAAAATCTCCTCTCCTTAATGTGAGTCTTTGATTATCTTTTTGAGGGTCCAATTTCTTTGGCTGTGCTTTTTTTATGACTTTGTTTTATTACAGGATCATACAGATACATCTTTTATGAGGCTATATTTATGGAAATTCATTTTCTGCAAAAGAAGGTTGTTTTCACAACTGTAATCAGCCATGATATCATAAAATGTACTCCGAAAAAAACTCATCTGGCACAGCCTTTGCATCTCAATATGCTAATTTATCACCGGTTTTCTCCAAGACACAGCCCTTTTATGCTCATAAACTTTTGCTACAAAAAACTTCCCATGACATCTGGATATCTCCTTGTCATGAGCTGAGACCATATATTAGCTTTTAGATTACCCCCGTTTTGTGTTTTATTTCAATCTTTTGACCAAACATGGTTTCCAAAGGCTAGATCTTCATAAACTTAAAAAAAGGGGACATTTTTTATGAGAGCAAGTACATCCTATAAGACTGTATGAAGCGTTATGGAATAACAAGTTATATTTTCCCCCTTGAAAATCTAAATCTTTACTTCTTTTTCCTATGCACTTGTTGTTTACTTCATGAATTCAAGTACAATTACTTCCAAGAAATATATATCGATTACACTAGACTTAATTACTTCAAGATTTAAAAAAACATTCCATTTTCAAGTGAAAATAATTTATAGGTTGATTTTTTCTTCTTGTCCACTTTTTTTCAAAACTTTTGATAAAAACAAAATCAAAAGTCAAAATCCTCATCAATTAAGGTTTATTTTTTCTTATCTAAAAAAGCCTGCCCAGGTATTAAATCCCTGCTGCATTTCCCCCCGTAAAAGGATTTGAAAGGTATCTAAATCCTGATTGTAAGAATTCTGGCATTATTTTGCAGAGTAGAAGGCAAGTTAATCCTACTGTTCTTATACCTTTAGCAAAAGCGGAAATTGGCAAGTATTTGATACAGGACATGGGCCATCCTTTTGTGATCATAAATAAAACTTGGGATCCCGTAAACAACCTAAACTACTTGTGGGCTACCACTTTCATTACCATAAATAACTCTTTTGTATCATAGAGCTACGAGACATTGGTGTTCTTTATCACAGATTTTTGGTAATAAACTTAATTGCTCTAGAAATGAACCCTTTCATAAGATTACTCCCTGTTTTTTTTACAAAAGCTTTAATTTATTACCTCCACACCAGACAATAACGCTAGACTTTTCAACAGATTTAAAGCCTTCTAGTTTTTGTCATTTTTCATTTAAAAAAAGAAAAACCTTTTCAAGTTATCACTGCTTATAAAAATCTGAAAATAACAAAAAACTCCTCTAAATCTGGCCTCTTTGACTTTCATTTCTTCCCTAGTCAATTTAGCTTTGATGAATGGCTTTGGATTAAAGACCCACACATTAATGCAATCATAAACCTGCCAGCCTTGTTATTTCATTAGCAGAATACGTCTGACATTTTTAACCACAGAGAAGGGGCTTTTCCTGTACAATAAAGTAGTGAAGTGAATATGGTATAAAACCATCAATCTGTTATTATGTGATTTGATCTATTTTGCACAAGCTGCAAACATAAGCACTTGAATTAACTAAAATATCAATTTTTCTAGTAAAAACTCAATGACAAGAAAATATGATTGATCAGTTTTCCTCTCGAGCCTTTAATTATCAGACTGCACTGAATGAACTTCCCATCAATATCTTTTAATGTCCAAGGCAAGAAATCGACATTCATAAAATTCTACCAACAATAATCCTAACAAGTATGAAATGAATGGAAAAATCTCTTATAAAAGGACAATCTTAACTCAAATACCTAATGAAACATCAAACTGTTATAACATGGTGAATTTTTCTTTTACAAACTATGTTTTTGATTATTGCATTATTTTCTAGGCTAAAAGTTAAATATTGATACATTCGTAGGGCTATAATTTCTGGAGGAAATCACCTCTAGAATAGATCTTACACACAGCTCATTGCCTACAAATTGTCCAAAAAAGTAACAGGGTGACTTCAAAATGACCCTTCAAATATTTTTGGCATATATCACAGGTATTTCCTGGCAGTATTTTAAAGAAACATACTATATTTCCTATTCAAATAGGGTAAAGGTAATCCAGGCACTAATTTTAGTTACAAGAAAGCTGATATGCTTTTACAATATCCAAAAATAAGTGTAATCTAAGATTTCACATTTACAAAATGAAATTTTATCTGCAATCCAGCCGGACTGTAATGTAAGACTTTCAATGACATATAACTTATAAGCATAGTTTTTTTTATCAGCATATGGTCTTTTTTTAAACCGAACACCATTTTTAAAAAAATCACTTATAAAATAAAGACATGGATACTTACTATTGAAAAGTTTTGCATATTGAATATAATGTTGATATCTATTCTCTTAAAGACTAGCTTTCCCAGCATCCTTTATCACTTCATAAAAAGTAAAAAGTTTGAAGGCAGGAGAATTTAAAGAGTTGGGGTATCTCTTTATTTTAACTTGTCTTTTTCGCACAAGTTTGGAGCTCAAACGGTTATCCTATCGAGGCTTCAGCCATTGTGTTTTTTAAAAAAAAAATCCTCATCATATTATGAATAAAGTCTAGACACTGATAAGTATGAAGAATATGGAAGGAAGAAAAATAACAAAGCAATTTCATAGAAACTTGAAAAAAAAATACCTAGAAAAAAGGTTTGAGGAGAAAGAAATCAACAGAATGAAGTTGAATAAGAAAATAATCTGTTAATCAACATGTTTCTCCTTCTGCTGATGTCAATTTTTGGCTCCAGGATACAAAGTCTTACTAAAAAATATCTGACAAATACCTGGACTAGTAACAGTTCTGAGACAATTCTACAATATTTTACAAAAACAAGTTAAGTGGGACCTTTTTAAATAAGAAAGTTTCAAAAATGTAGGCCCAGCATCAAATTGGCATTTTAAAAAAGGAGATAAAAAACACCTACATATTGTCATAGTATTATATATCATCTGTATTTACAAGTCATTTTTAATTTTTTGCAACAAAAGATAATAGGAATTAAAAAATTGAATTGAGACAATGATAGTTAACAATATCACAGTTAATTTGTCATGACCTGATTTAAAAAATGATCTACTTAGATGCCAAATAAGAATATCATATCAAAACTTAACTATAGTAACTCAAAATGCCAGAAAACTTTGATGTCAAGAATTCTATATCTACAATAGCTTTGCTATACCAATCTTGGCCACAATCTAAACTACATTCTGTCAATAGGCAACAAGAACAAAACTAGATTCTGACCATGCTTTTCCACATTAATCTTCAAACAAAAATGTAGTGTAGATATCATAATTTCTGTTGGTCCATTTTTGATTGATGGTAGACAATTAAATGGGCTGTGAATGAGTGATGGTTACCGCAGTAATGAGGAATGGGATAGAGGTGAATAAACTCAACGTCAATGTAAGCTAAAAAAAGAGAGGCTAAGATTCAATAAAAATGAGTGACGAGAATGTGTTTGGAATGATACTTTTTAATTTTCATTAAAAAAAATCGGTATTTAAAGTTTTTCTTGTTTGTATTTGGTCAATGAGGTGAAAAGTATATCTGACATGAATTTAAAAATCACAAATTAAAAACAAAAATGTGATTTCTTATTGAAAGATAATAAATTCTTCCTACAATCACATTTATGCTATAATGTAGTTCAATGTAAGTCCCACTATCTTTATCTAGGATTATTATTCCAAAAGCATGTACTGCACTCCATTATGGACAGATACAGAAATATCTATTAAAGTATTATCTTTACTACATTATCCAGAAATGTCATGGTATTTCTAAAATAAGTCTCACGCTGCAAGAAATATATCATAGTCAGTATCACTCTCCTTCCTTGAAAAAGATCCCATCAGAGAAAAATGTTACAGCATATTACTGTTTGGCTGAACACATTCCAAGCCAAATTGCAAAATATGATCTGATTGTATTCATAGAGTTTCAATGGAATTTTTCTTGATTTCTAGTTTTGTAATATTTATCTATCCTTTAGAGGCAAATATTCATGTAGCTATGTGACGCTTACCTTTACATATGGTGGTGCAAATGAAGAAATAAGCCACTTCACAGGATGAGGGCTTATGTTGGTGACAGTCATATAGATATCTGGAAGACAAAATATAATTATAAAAACAATGAAAGTATCTTTACCAGACACTATTAGAATTAGAAAAAAAATAAAGTAATTCTATTTAGGTAGGGTGTATATATACGTAGGGGATATTTCTGGACTTAAACCATTTTTTTTGGTTATAGAACTGAAATTATTTCAAACTGCATTTAATACTTCTAGATCAAGTTGTTTTTTTGTCATATATTTCAAACACTTGCAGATTATTTTGTCAAAAAAATACTAGGAATATTCTAGTGGTATAATAAATAATATATGCACATACACTAACGTATACCATACACAGGTTATCTGACAAGCTGTGTTTCATTCATTTTTTTCTCAAAAAGGAATGACTAAATGCCCATCCATGTATTGTTATATATTTTGGCAAAGTTTCAAGAGAAGATGGCAGTAAATGCATTCAAAAGCTGACTGTAAAAAAAGTCTATTGTATTATATTGTATTGTTTCTTACAAGTTTGAATTCATTTTTTAACACACAAAGAAATATTTCAGACACATTCCTGTCACTCAAGTTATGTTCAAAAAAAACATTATTATTCGATTCACACTGAGACTAAATTCGCTCATTTTGCATTTAGAGAGAGCTGATAGCAGAGTTCATTATCAAAACATTGAATTTGTTGTTTTCTTTTCACATTTACAAAAGACAAGTTTCATCAAACAACTTTAAATAATAGAGACTGTATATTATGTTTGATGGACTGGTGTCTTTGTTTTAAATCTTTGTTTTACAATTGTGATTTTTAACTTTTTATGTCATCCATAAAATTTCATCACTTTCATTTCATCTGTTTTCATAATGTAACTGTAAGAGTTCAACCCTAGGGTTGCTTTTTGTTTAATAAAGATTATTATTATTATTATTATTATTATTATTATTATTACTCTAATAAGAAGTCCAGAATAGCTTTGGCTTTAAAGTTT
>JAVSBT010155649.1:0-14397 GCA_033118115.1 Pharyngocirrus eroticus | reverse complement strand
CTAAAACGTATTAAAACTGTTTTGTTTATTTTTTCATCAACAGTATAGCTTCATTATATGCTTCTCTGTTGGAAAATACTGTTTATTCAGTGATTTAATTTGGTGGAAGCCACTGTGGAAGTACTTCTTTAAGTAAGTTAATTATAGTCCATAAATGTACCTGTATCAAATTGGTATAAAACAGTTAGAATCCCAATCATGTACAAATATAAAACACTATGCAATCCTTATTAGCCTTTTCTCTAGTTTCAATCATCTGTCAAGGCATGTGAAGGAAGCATTATGACATTAAGTGCCTAAATGCATGCACAGAAGCAAAAAAAAGGGGAACTAATCCTTGTATATGTTCATGCTAAAAGGGCAGGGAAAAGTAGCTGTGGCAGTGATGGGTTTCTAGCTATAAATAATCAAGGGAAGATCTGTATCCAAAGACAGCTCCCAATAAGCAATAACTAAACCCTAAACTCATGTATCAACTTCAGATTAGTACAAATAAAGTAGTGAAACATGAAGGAGAAGTAGTAACTATGAAATATCAATTTCAAGTACAAGTATCTACCTATATTCACATGTGAATATCAAGTGAGCAAATTCATAGCAATGGCACATATCAGTTTCTTTTTTCTATACATTTCATTATTTCAATTGATAAGTTCGTCCATGGATTCTTTAGCGTAAAAAATTGGCCTAGCTGGCCAGTCAAAATATTTATTTACTTATTTATTATCCCAATGTAAATTAAACTTCACACAGCTTTATACAGCAAAACAAGGGGCAAATTGTCATTGTGAAAATATAGCCTGGCCGCAACCATCAACCAACTAATCAATTTGAAATCTCTAAAATCAGACATAATTAGAGTGTTTATGTACAGTATGTTTATAATATCATTTTCATACAAGGTATAAAATATCACATTTTGTACAGATAAATGGCAAAGTATCACAAGTAAGCTTACAGCAGCATCAACTCATCTCAAATTTGTTATTAAAGATAATCAAGGATAGAATAAATTAACAAAATATACAACCATGTAAAATTTATGACTCATCACAATATATGCATGAAGAAATGACCAAATAATTAACCATGAAATAATTATTAAAAATGAGACCAAATGATTAGCACAATAATAATCATTGAGCATTACATGTTTACATGTATTCATAGGTTTTGTAAATTAAAAGAAGGTAGGCACACACTTAAATTATAAAATACATGACATTTACAATAATTATATAAAACTTATCTAAAAAATAAACATAAGTTCAATTTTGAATGTCACTATATGATAAAAAATAGAAATACTTTAAATAATGAGATCCATTGAATTAACTCAGTAAAATACATTACGCTCAGATTAAAAACAGTATTTTGAATGACTGCTACAAACATTGAAGTACACATGTATGAATCGTCAGGCCTGGTGCATCAACATAGAAAAAAAATTAGACAAAGTAATACAACAATAAAAAAGTATAGAACTGTGAAACCTCCCTTACAGACCACCTCACTTTGAGCACCCACCCCCCTATTAGGACAGCTAAAATGTCTGCCCAAAGTTCAGCAAGGCCTCAATTCTGAACTTCACTATTAAGACCATTAAGAGCTCAGTCCCTTGGGTGGTCTTATAAGTGAGATTTCACTGTATTATCAATGCCACAATGGAACACAATTATTTATACTATTTACTTTGAATATTCAGAAAGATATCTGCCCTTTCAAAAGGGCATTCTCTTTGGTACCCTGATCTAAAAGAATATAAGGTGATTACTTCGCAAATGTACATCAGTAATCAACCAAATATCCAAGTGAATCTCTCTGATATTGGCTATACAATCATGGCTTACTGTACCTAAGATCTATCAATTGGTTTATCTTCTGGTTGTTTACTGGTTTTCATCGATTGTACAATAAACCCGCCAACTTTTCTTGTATCATAATCCTCATCCTCGCTAGAATTGAGGTCAACACACTTTTCATTTTTAGTTCTAACAATATCCACGACTTTCCCATTGCTTGTACATCCAGTTAAAAGCAGACTGACTTCCCATAAATGTTCAGCTAACATACTATTCCTTGCAATTTCTCCCTCGTGTGCCATTTTCCCCCTGGTGAAATAGCGACCTGAATAGGGTGCTACTACAGGAGATACTGCAAGTAAGATAATGGTTTGAGCTGCTCCGAAAGCTGACATGGAAAAAGGCCTACAATTGAGAGAATAAAATGTAAAAGAATACTGAAAACTATGTGTTCAATAGTGATTATTCTCATTGTCTCTTTCAGTAATTTTGATGCAGAGTTGGCTGGCTCATGGATTAAAAACCAAATGATTGATTTGATGGTCATATAAAATAAAAAAACAAAAAAACAATGTGCAACAGTATAAGTACATGTAGATGATAATGGCTGGAATATACATAGATGTGTCTACAAATCTGTTTTTTTTTGTATCTAAATGTTTCTTTACACAATACAAGGACCTGTTAGACCATATCAAAATCTTTAATATTTATCCAAAATAAGAGGGAACTTACAACATAAAGATTCTGACCAACCAGTATAGAATTCTTAGGTGATGGTATTTCATCTCTGTCCACAACTGGGTCATCACAAAACCTGGATGGACAGAATTTGCTGTCACACCAGTACCTATGAGGGGAAAAGAAAGAAATCAATATGGGGAAAAAATGTACAGAAATTAATCATATGTGGGACTAGCTGCAGATAAATGTAATTATATTACTTTCATTGAATAGAAATATAGATTAGTAAAAGAGTGTCAATCTGGGAAATTAAAGAAACATTTGTTGTCAACACTACCTACTTTGATCATTTATTCATTAACAATCTTATTTATCACACAGGATAGAAATATATACATTGAATATAGAATTTCATTGTTGACACAGGACCTAATGGGAATGTTTTAGTATAAAGTATTATCTAGTCCTGTAAAATGTAATCCCATCTTGTAGTAAACATACTAATTCTAACTCTGAAATAATGAAACAAAGACTTACCACCAAGTTTTTTTGATAATTCCCTGGCATGAAGAACAAGAGCTAGTTTGCTGTGTGTGTTGCCTCTCAAGTCAGGGTACAAGGTGTCTCCCCATATAGATGGTGATGTAGGTTTTAGGCTAATTGGATTTCCCACAAAGTTATGGGACATAGATGAAACATTAATGATACGACTAGGAGATGACCTTTGTAAGAGGTCTTGCAAAAGGAAAGTCAACAGAAAGTGGCCTAGGTAATTTGTGGCAAATACTTTGTCATAGCCATCCCTAGACTTTTTGTCACGATGGTAACCAATACCTGAAAAGGAATAAAAAGTGTGGTAAAATGCTGTGGTTTTCACTTGAATTGTAAGTACATGCATGTACTATTATGCACAATTATCCTTTTGTAATACCACTCCTTAAAAATCTTGGAGAATACTTTTACTATGTAAAACATTATGCATCTTTAATCTGCTAAAAATGCAAAATCACTGGTATAAATTATGTCATGATACAAAAATTGGTCAAAACGTTGTTTTTTTCTTCTATGGATTTTGGTTAGATAAATCACCAAATGGTCTGGACCTTTGGGTGTGTTTCCATTCTACTTTTTTCTTGTATGCAATAAAAAAATTAGATACATGTAACAGTTTATATTTATCAACTCACCTGCATTATTTATAAGTATATGCAAATATGCTTCAGAGGTATTAATAATTTGAGCAAATTTCCTAACAGAATGTAGATCTGAGAGGTCAAGGTGTCTGTAGTGGACATTCAAATTTCCACTCAATTCTACAACATCAAGAATAAAAAGTCATTTGATAATGAAATTTGAAATTAATTACAAGAATATAATTGTAATATCCTAGAATATTAATTATCCTAGTATCCTATCCTAATTATCCTAGAATTCCATTGCTTTATAGAGTAATGTTGAATATACATGACATTTTAGTATGAACTCGACATTTTAAAAAACCCATTATAGATACAGGTATCTAATTTATACAAAACTTGCATTTGTTCATTGGTTATAGAAACTGGAGCTAAGAAAAGGCCCACCTTATAAACCTACCTCGTATTTTCTGCACTATGTCATCTCCAATTGCCTTTTTACTACTAGCTATCAAAATCCTAGCACCTCTTTTTGCTAAGTCAACTGCAACTTCAAATCCAATTCCTCTAGTGCCACCTAGAATTTAGAAAATTTAAATAGCAGGTCAGGGAGTCATTACCATGTATGTAGCCATGGTTATACTTATAGTAACATAAACAATTAATCTAGTGATCCCACTATTTCTAGGAGAAAGAACTTTTTTCAAATACATCTCTTTTGTTTTTATAATGCGAATATACAAAACAGGAGTTAATCCACAATAAAAATGCACACTTCAAATCAGAATATTATACTAGGTCTAAGACTAGGATGGAAACAAATCACCTTAGTTAAAGGTCTATATATATATATATATATATATATATATAATTATATTTTAAAAAATTAATCCCTGGATAAAGAATACCAAAAGTAATTTAAAATATGTTTAAAATTGTAAGTAATATTTTTCGATTAATTAGATTGTATTCAAGGGTTGATATCCTGGAAAATTACATAGACACTATGATAGAATGATTCCATATCCAGGAGCAAATCTGGACTTGTCTCCAAAACAACCAGATATCAACAGAACATGTTTCTATTTAATTACACTCACCTGTTATCAAGACCGTCTTTCCAGGTAACAATTCTTCACCTCTATAAAACACAGGTCTTCCATGAAACATATACATGCAAACGAAAAAGAAAACAACGCTCCCAAGGAGCAGAGTCCCTATCATAATGTTTACTTGAAGTACCATCTTCACCTTTCAACTTTACCCTGGCCTTGACAGTGACCTTCAATGAGAAGTAAAATTTGTGAGACAAGAATACGGAATTGTTATACGATTTTATGCAGTATTCATATGTTCATTTTAAAATTATGGAATTTATTTCAAATATTTTTGGTTTTGAAATACACAAAGGTTATACATACTTTGGTCGTATCTTCATGTTAACATATACTTATAAGGTGCACACTGTCCTTTTCTCACAGCTAATTTGTGCTTTGATATTTCACAAAATGGCGGGTTTTATAAACACTCTCAAATTGCCTTGCCATAAAATTGGAAGGTACACACGTTCTGTTGCAAATGACAACCAAATATATGTTTAAATTTTGAATACTGATATATCTTGACACTCGATTTAGTCCATACAGTTTTATTATCTTGCCTCTTTCATAAAAAAAAACGTCAACGAAAGTCATTTTCTCTGGCTGATATGACATTTGACATCTCTCAGTGTCACTTGTCCACTGTATATGAAAAACGGTATGGACAAACATCGCGAAGATACAAAAAATGCAGACAGTTCCCAATATCTAGGATTGGATCCCATTTTTCGTACATACCTTCACTTTTACGTCAGCGAAATTCTAGTTTCAGAGACCTACATGAGTTGTAATGGTGAGTGATATATATGATGATGAAACTGACTGACAAGTCAAGTGACAGTTGACATCGCCTATGGGAGTATGGCCCAGTAGCCTATGGGAGTACCAATAGCTGAATACAATTATATTTCTTCTGCTGCTATTCAAGTCTTATTGTTTGATATTGATTATTGATAAAGCACATGAATTCATACGATTAATGGGAGAAAACAAATTAATTTTTAAAAACAAGTGCAAGCCAGTGATACTTGATATATAGACTAGAAATATGTATTCTTGGATAGACTAATCACACCGTGAACAGTTTATACTACTATTAATTGATGACTACATAATCATATGATGTTCCAAATTTTATTTCAGATTGTTTTATACACAACAGTCGTGTTTTCACAAAAGTTGATATTATGGGAATTTTGATAAAAGTTTATAAGAGTGAACGATTCATTGTATATACCTGTGAGTTTTTATCTTGATGCATACCTCAATTATTCTTACATGTTGTTGATGTTAAAAAGGTATTCTGTTTCATTTTATGGAATAGACATGAAATTGATAGTGGAAAATAGTTTTAGGAATCATTGTTGGATTTGGCATTAATTTGATTAGAATAGTCCTTGCAAGAATAATGCAACTTTTATACAAGCTTTAATTAAAATGTAACATATGTATATAAATGTGCAGTATCTTTATTATTTTATAAGATATCTTTTGCCCAGAATAAAAAATGTAACCTGTGTGGAGTCTGGACAGGTTTTTCCATTTGAAGTGAGTTGCCTTCTAGTATAGGAAGATGCACTGACACTCTGGATGTTTTCAGACTGGTGCTTCTGTTTGGTGGTAACATGTAGAGTGTTGACCCATCTAGATTAGTTGTAATGCGCCTCTGAGAAATTTTATTCTATTTTCAGTGCAATAGAACCAGCTTTTTATATATTTGTATTTTGTAGTGGATGATGGTACAGGAGTGATAAATTGCATTAATTGGTCATCATCAAAAAAATCAGGAGATGTAGCAAATGATTTAAGAGGTAGGCAACATTTAAGGACAAAGCTTAATTTAAAGGATCCTAATATTGAATTTATAAGATATTTAGTGCATGACATTCTATACCATTTTCACTGATAAAGATTTGTAAAATTATGAATCTTTGCCGTCTGTTCGTCCTTCTTGGACAGTGCATCTATTGGATTATTTTTGAAAAGCCCCTGCATCAGGGTCCATGTTGTGTCCATTGTACGGAACTTTGAATGGAAGATGGGTGGAAAGTTTGGGTACCAGAAAGATAGTTGCCTATTATATTGTGTATATATTCAATATTTGGATACTTTGACCTTTAGCAACTTAAATTTACAATTGTTGTCATGGATAATTAAACTGTTTCATCTCACTGGGTTACATTTACTGTATAATGCCTATTAATGACCTAAAAACTTGTACAATTATTTTTAATGCTTGGAACCTATAGGACATCTTCCAAATGTTTTGCAAGAATTTGTTTTGGAAATAGTTGAAGATCAGGAGGTTGTAGACAATGGTTACAACTTGGGAGATTATATTCATGTAAGAGGAAGAGTAAAGATATATGGTGATAAGAAAGAAATACTGATAAATTTTCACAGTACGTCGTTTTCTATACTGAAAAAAATATTTGAAATTGACTCAGTTGATTAGAGTAAATAAATGCAAAGGATTTATATTTTTCATCTCACATTGACCATTCCATAGGAATAAAACATCATCCTTGCTACAATCATGAATTTGAATTCATCAAAACATATTTACTCAACCTTATTGCACAAAGAATAATATCATTAGAATTTTAATCTTTATTGTCTCATTTCAAGGAAATTTCCTATTGTATGATTGTAAAATTTATGATAAATGATATAAAAGATAACAAATAAAAGAAATAAGTAAACAATTAGCTCTTTATCTTTAAAATATCTATACTATCTGCTTCCTTTATATGTAGAGAAAATCAAAGACCCTCTTGAAGAGTTGGTCAGAATGGTGGAGCTCCCTGAGATTCATAGAAAATATTATGACCAACCATTTAAACTACCAAAACAAGCTGAGATTGATATAGCCGCTAACTTGGAAGAAATTGACACTGGAGTAAAAAATATAGTAAAATTGTTTATATATCTTACTTTAATGCTTTTATATGAGAGATACACGTGATCTGTTGTTGTTTCATGCTTTAGGTAATGATAAAATTAAACAAACCGAAATTGAGAGCATTGTTCTTTTCTCCTCTAATTACATTGCAAAAGAACAAGATGCATTTTCAGTCTGATTTTGGTTGATATCTTTTATGTTTTTGATAATTTTTTGCAGGATACTCTGAAAGCAGAATTTAAAGATGCCATCATAAATTTTGTAGAAGTGAATAGTATAAAAATGTTTACTCTCAAAGACTTAGAAAAAGAACAACATCTTTGCAAAATAGCTGATCAACCTTGCAAAGCACAGGTATGTATAGCTAGCCAATCTAGATCTTCACAAATCATTTTTCGTCCCATATGCCAGTACCCATTTCTACACCTGATTGAAGGGATATCAGAAAGAAGGTGTTGTTTTCAACACCCTTATGGGTCTTTTACATGCCAGATGCTATTATCTTTGTTTTGCACAATTATGTTCAAACTTTAAATTTTAATTACATTTTCTTGTGCTTTTTCTTTGACAGGGTACTATTGCAAAAGAAAATATTCTTCAGCTAGCATTGGATAAGTTGGAAGATCAAGGGTTAATTCTAACTGTAGGAAAACAAGAGGATGACATAAACTATATGGTTTGCACACTTATTGAAAGTCCCCTCATTCATCTTATGGTTTTTTTTCAACCTATACAAAAATACTTTTAAAAATTGTATATTTTATTTTATAGTGAATAAAGATGTAAATAGTTGAATCTTCCTATTCTAGGTTTTAGAAAATGACAGATGTTTGGAAAAAGATGTCATGGATTGTTTGAAAAGAGAAAGCACAATAAAAACTGGTAGGATTGTTTGTCTAGTTTTTGACTAAGCCTCTCTTGGTATTATTAATTTTGATGACGGTTATAAGCTTCATTGTAATAAATAAAGGTAGAGTTTACAAGTCAACTTATCAAAAAGACATATTTCTGTGGTTCTTATCTATTATTTTTCCTACTAGAAGTTGTTTGTTTATTTTTAAACTTTCCAGGGGATAACGTAGGTGTCCATTATATGCATATACTTGAAGACTTACGGAAGTGTGCTATATACTCAAACCTCAAGAAAACTGCTTTGACTAGAACCTTGACTGAATTAGAAGCACAGAGCGTGATCATCAGAATTACAAACTTCCATTACATGCCTCTGTGAGGGAATTCTCAAGTACATCCCATTTTTTTCATTGAATATTAAGGGATCACTATATAGAGTTTATGTGAACAAATTTTGGTCTGGTAGCAAGCTTTACTCCCTGTGCATAATTGTTCAAACATAATCGCAACAATGAAGCCATGTCGAGGTCATTTTTGTCCTACCACAAAGAATTCTATATAGTGTTCACTTTATGCACAAGGAGTTTTAAACTATTGCTGGATAAAGAGATAATTGTTTTTGACAATTATTCATAGAAATTATTGACTTACTGAAGAGTCTACAAAAACGAAACTGTGATATGTCTAATGACCTTATGAATTACAAAAATTAAAGGCTCAATGTTTATATTTTATCTGTTTGTTTTGTTACTTTGCTTCACATGTTCTCTCTATCTTCTTGGAATCTAAACAAGGCCAGGAGGCCTAGTTAATCAGCGGCCTATTCCCCTTTTCTCTTCCCTGCTACCCACACAAAAAAGTTGTATATATATAAATGCAATAGATATCAAGTTCAGTCCATCAACTTCCAGAACCAACGCAGTTATCTGAGGAGACAATGTTTCACAATGTATGCAAGTGTGTTAATGTTTCTATCAATGTTCTAGTAATGTAATAACAAATAACAAGATTTTTAATATCATGTGATTTCCTTTTCAAATATTTATTGGTCATTGCCTGGCAATGAGGTAGGATACATTCTAAATCCCAATTAAAAAAGTTCACATTTATAGCTATTTTACAAAATCACTTCTTGATGGTAACATTATTTTTATTTACCAGCCTTATTATTTGATGTTCCAGTGCATTGCTTTTCCATTTCAAGAATGCAAAACATTTCATTTTATGAGTACTAGATAATTACATAATGATTGAAACATTCTTGTAAGCAACCACTAAACATTATCTTTTCTCAGATTCACTTTGGCATGCCAAGTTTCTATAATATTTCTTGTCCTTTATTCTAATGCTTCAGGGCAAAATAAGTCATAAAATATTGCAAGGTCTGACATGAAAGAAAACTTTAAGGCAAAAAGGCATACAAACTTCATGGCATGAACTATTTTAAAAAAATCTGTTGCCTTCTATCTTTGTTTTACAACTTGCCAGAGTATCAAACATGACAAATATGAAATAAAAATGAATGCATATAAATACAAAGAAAGGTTAATTTTCTTGTCAAAATGACAATATGAATGTTACAATATTTAATAGTATTCCAGCATTACATTGAAAGTACAAATTGTGATACATGGTCAATTATTTTGACTAAAGACTACTTCATGCATTTTTCAAACTATAATGTTATTAAATGTTAGAAAAATACAATACCAATGTTTGAACATGGAAGACGTTACTATTAAGCACAACATGTTTAACATTTGTTTTAATTTCTCACCTTGTCATATTAAGAGCAGTCAATAACTTTTACAAAGTTCTGATTATTACAAAATAATGTTATCACATTTGGTTTATTCTTAAAATTATGTAAAAGTTCACAAAATAACCCATACAAACTATCTGATTAAATTATTGCCTAATAAGTAACCCTTAACGTTTGGGATAAAATTCTGTACCATGATCAATTTGCAAACTAAACATTAACTTTGAGCTATTTCTTTCTTCGGACGCAATACAGGATTTGTTTTGATCTATTAATTCATTTTCAATGGTAAAACCACATTACAATCACTCACACAGTGTACATCAATAACAAAGGAGCAAATTGTAATCTTTCACTATAACATTGACATTTTTCCAGGCAGACTTTAGATTACAACACAATAAATACAAGACATTTCTTGCATACAAACCAAGGCATATGAAAGAAACCAACTAACTGTTCTGATGAAAACTATTTTAAATTCATGTTTCACCTGATATTAAGTTGATGGCCTTGTAAAGCTATTGCTGGCATTTTTAATTTTAGGACGGAATAACTGGCTTTTGTTTAAAAATAGACTATGGCATGGATTCATTATATGGCTACTAAATCTTTCATAACTATTTAAGATTCCAGTGCAAGTAGAAAAGGATTTAGGATTAAAACCCTATTGTTTACCCCTTTTATTGCTTCATTATATCCTACTGTAAGACCTCTTCCCTGCACAGGAAATAAATAATTTAAGGACTTGTAGTCTAATCAAACAATCCCTAATGTTCTTTCAGGAGCAGGGATATTTTTTTGTTAAAAAAGAGACCTTATTGTTCGGGACAAAATTTAAGTTGTGACCAAAATTATCACATTCTGAAGATGAATCATTTATAAAATAAATCATGATAATTATGCAATTTTATAAATATTTTGGCAAAATGCACATCAATGAGCTTGACTTATTTCTCATTTTATCAACATTAACATGATATCTCAAGTAAGACAAGCTCGAACTTCTTTTTGTATCCTGTATTTCTTGTATAGAAGGTAAAAAAAATAACTGTGCATTTACCCCCAAATAAGGGAAGAAACCCAGAGTATGAGCATGTTAACAGTTTGCAGATCTAGAAAAGCGATCATTTTGCCAAATGCTATATAAATCTTGTTCACATTCAAAGTTCAAACATGACAGCTAGTAATCAATATAATTTTTCTTAAACTAAAAGTTCTTGGAACATAATTTTACCATACAGTACTTTCTTCAATTCCAGTGGCAAAAAACTCAACATTTTACAATACCCGTATAAAGCCAATAGCGCATAGCATACTTTCAATATTGTTTCTGTTTTAAAAACTTGTAACAAATGTCTTAATATTTAACATAAAAGATTAATTTCTAAAGCTACAAGACAACCACTTACAAATTTGCTAGTAAGCTTTTAAAAATCCCACAAATTTATTTTACTTTCTGTATGTACATCAGGGGAAAAAATGTAAGCATTTTTGAGTATTTTAATTTATTACATTCATATTCATTTCCTGAACACCAAATAAAAAACAATTGGCATTAACATTATAAAAACTAATAAGGAAGTTTTGTTATCTTTGATTGATTGCAAAATTCTAACATTTGATCTAATCATATTAAAAAAAACACTTGCTTACAAAATATCTTCCTGAATATCACAAGACACCATATTCATTATTCAGTAGACTGCATATCTATCAAAATGTGAATTCTTATTCATCTTTAAAAGTTTTTTTCCCCCCCAAATAACTACAAATAAAAAACATCCTCTAAAATGAACATAGAACCGTTTCTTGTTTAGTGTCAGGCAATTTTGCTTCTACTTCTAGATAGCATGTATTGAACTATTTGTGATATTGTGTACATATACAAACTTATTTTCAGTCCTTTCAACAACTTCTTCTTTAAGTACAGTTTGCAGTGTTCATCATCCTTTTTATAAGGAAATAAAGTTTCATTTTTTTGATAATCATCATTATGAAATTGTTATTATAATCAATATGATCATAGATATCATGATATGAATACATTATAATTGTTAATGGAACTCCAAACAAATATTAGTAGTATTGTGGTTACAAAATTGAATAAAATAAAACTGGTCTTTTCCATCATTCAGTCCAGATTAATGCAATGGCAAACGAAAAATTCAATCATAAAAAAGTATCAAGAATATCATTGACAGATTTGCTCTGTTTGTGACACAATTAAAATCATCTGATCATTAAAAAAAGGGTCAAATGTCTACATATTCCCATTCAAATTCCAAGCAGAACTCAACCCATGGCACAAAAGACTGAACACCCATCGTAACCCTTGATCTGAGGATATGTTTATCATTCTGTAATTGGTTAATTCTAAAAGTTTGAATAATTTCTGTTCATAACATTTCCCACATATTCCCTTTGCATTATATTTAATTTAATACTTTTTGTAATCAGAAAAAAATTGACATAAAAAGCTATATAGAATAAGAATTTAAAAAAAAGTTTGCCTCCAAAATAAATTATGTCATTGATCCTTAGGATGCATGGTATAAAGATTGAGTATAGTCATATTGTAATCACACAATATTTTCTTCAGTATCTAATTATGCTGTAACCTCTATTTGTTGAACCTGCTGTTCTTGGTCTTGTTCCTTAATTTCATTTACTTCTGCAACCACATTGATTTTATCCACCACAATTGGTTTTTCTATTCTTTCAAATTCAATACCATTCTTTTTCAGTAGTCCTTGCAGAATTTCAATTTCTTTTTCTTGTGCTGTGCAGTATTCTCTAAATTTAACAAGTTCTTGTTCAACTTCCTCTCTGGCTCTTTTTTCTTTTGCAAGTTTTCGTTCTGCTTGAATTTTCACTGACATGACTATACCTTAAAAAAAAAAAAAAACAGCATATTTTTATCAATCCACAAAGATAAAAAACAATCCATTTAATGGTGTCTTATTTTCCCAAGATGCTTATGGATGGTTATTTCTATATTGTGTGTCAACCTCTCCTGGAGCATTCAAGATCTCTTGGTGAGACTGAAACATTTTGAGCACAGAAATTAATCAATTTATATCTACGATATATATTTTTGCTACATCAAGGTATATTTCACACAGAGTCTGGGATGAAGTTGACAAGATATTGTTCTTAACTTACCATTCAAAATTCTTGTCACTCTCCACAATCTTAGTATAATAAGAAGCCCAATACCAGACATAACTCCTTCATGATGTAGGAAAGCTACATCCAATGCAAAGGACACAATAATTACCACGGCATCAAACATTTCCATTTTACTCTTGAAAAAATCCAGTCTCATTGCATACACCTTGAACATAAGTTCAATCAAAAAAAGGCAGAGAATACTGATGCTGATGTAATGGAGGATTTTGGGAATAGGACTTTCACCACCAACTTCAAGAATTTTCAAATCGATAAGAAGTTCTGTGATGACAAGCAAACAATCGAATATGACAAGGCACACAACTCCAATTTGAAATTTATTGGTATGGAGCAAATGTCTCAATCTTTCCCTGAAAGGCTTTTTATTCTGCTTTCCATCTTCGGACTCTGTTGTCACAGAGCTATTGGAGTCTTCTTTTTCAATCACAAGCTCCAGATCATCGCCTATTTTTTTAAACCCCTCCATTTTCATCTACAAAGAAATAAAATCATGATTTCTTATAAGCTGTACAGCATTTATTTTTATTTTTTAAAGGTTTGCAGAGCAGACTTTTTTAGCCTTGTATGATTAATTATTTTCGTCTATATATTTCTGGATATAAGAGTGTTTATGTAGTCTTTCATTTGATGCAAATATTTCTATAACCACAAAGGAAAATTGCTCCAATACCAGCATTTGCATGTTGAAAATTGTGACTGATTTTTTTCCCGTCACTGTATATCTTTTTATTGAATATATCATGTAAACTGCCAATATGCATTGCTTGGCAGCAAATTGTATGAATTCAGGGATGTGATTGACTAACTGCACAAGCTTAGATATATGTATAATTAAAACAAGGAATGCTAGACCCTATTTTTTTCTCAAGTAGTCACTGGAACCAGGGCTAGATTTACTTGAGGGACCGAGGGACCAGCCGTTTTTACCCCATTATAAGGTATAGGGTGGGTCCCTTAGAAATTTTAA
>JAVSBT010155538.1:0-14398 GCA_033118115.1 Pharyngocirrus eroticus | reverse complement strand
TTTAGAGAATATTTTGACAGAGCAACCCACTTAGCTAATATCGCCCGTTATACAGTCTGCGGCTACACGCTCATTATTCTGCTTTAAACGTTTAGGCAAAACTGTTTGAATTCATAAAAGAATGCTTATGTAAACACTCTACACCAAAAAAAGTATGATTTGGTCAACAACAAAATTATAAATGGTTTTTTTTATTTCATTATATAGAGATATAGTTTTTTAACTTTAGACAGTACAAGAATAAAATTGCTTTGACTATTCAATACATTTAATGTAGATAGAAGACCATCACATCACACACACTAACGCAACTGCTACTCTTCTTCAATAGATGAGTAATATTCTTTCACGAGCTATCACTCATGGACAAGCAATAACACCCAAAAACATTTAATTCAGCTAGGTATGGTTGACTTATTGGCATTTAAACATGTACATGTTTATCAAAAAGAAAACATTGAAAATTATTCTGCTTGTTTACTTGTGACGATAAACAATTATGTTCTTAGCAGTTCCAGGTCTGTTGTCTTTAGTTTCCTGTAAATTGGTTCCTTTGGTGGGACTGCTCTTCCCTGTTGTAGGTCTTCGTATAACAGTGGCACTGTTTAAATTATTTTCGTGTTTAGCAGTGACAGGTCTCTGAGTTTGGGGATTGCTTTTTGTTTTTGCTGTTAACGGTCTGTTTTTTAAAGAATCATTCTTTTGTACCATGCCAGCAGATATTGGGGCATTCACCTTCCTAGCAGTTACTGGCCTTGCACTTCTTGGAGAGGTCGTGGGTGATGTTATCTTTGTTTTGTTTTCATTTGTTTCTGAATTTGAAATTGATGAATTGTTGATTTTATCATCCTTTTTTAGTGAAGTGTCTTTTATATTATAATTTCCTCCTGGTGGCGCCACAGTGGCTATTTGAGGAGAATTTGTTTTCTTTTCATCTTCTTGCTTTTCTGTAGGTTTTGGGTCTTGTTTCTTCTCTCCGAGATTTTCAACTTTTGGAATACTGTCACTTCTTTGATTTTTTGACATTTGGGAGCTCCCAATACTCCCACTTGTACTGCTTAAAGATTTGTTGTCAGACTGCATGGATCCAGTGCCAAGGGTTGGGGCCCCTCGAATGATTGGGGTCAAGACTATTCCATCATTAAGACTTGGCCCCTTCTTGGTCCTGGGAGGGACGGTCAGAAGCATTACATTTTTTTGTAATTCATCTTTAGGTTTATTCGCTTTATTGACTGTTTCTGTCTTTTTGTTTGGTGCCTTGTCTTCTTTGCTTTCATTTTCTTTTCCATTGCCTTTTTCGTCTGGTTTTGATTCTCCATTCTCGGGATCCTGGGTGGCTTTTTTTCTGGCTTTTGCAGACCACATTCGAAGTGCTTGTCGGGCTTTTTCTTCTGGTACGTCATCTTTTTTATCTTCTTTTTTCTGACCAGCAGACTTGAAAGCCAAAACAGCAAATCTATGTAAAGAAATGAAATTTAAATCAATTGGTTAAAAAAACTCTCATGAATTGGAAAACTATAGATATCTGATATGTCTTAATTTGTTTGCTTTTGGTTAGTTGACAGAGAGGTCCCAGAAGCGTCACCTTGAGACCAGGCATATTACATAGATATCACGTAATATAGTTCACACTAGCAGTACTTGATAACATTTAGGAGAAAATCATCTGTGACTGTGAGCCCTACTTTTGTCAAGATATATGTCTGGAATTTCTGGAATAGCGCTATTAGAACAAGTGAAGAGGTTGACTGCATAATGTAAGAGGATTCAACAGAGAGTGTCATATTATAGTAGCATAGCATCTGTGAAGAACGTTTTATACTTTGGTACACCAGTTGAAGTCCAGCTGCAGTCTACATACATGTATTATGAATATTCAATGGTGATATGCATAAGAATGATATACATTTAGTGTTGAGTTTATCTAAACTAAATTTTTAAAGGAAACACAATGTTTTCTAAAGGTTGGTTAACTGCAAACAGGACATTTATGAATGCCTACAAACCTACAAATACTGTGTTGAAATGGAGAAAAAAAATCGACATTGTGAATGGTGTAAGAAGAAATCTCTCCACAAAGACTTCACAAACTTCTCCCATGATAAATAAACCAGAGACTGCAAATCGTCTGGCTAGAATTGAGCTTGCAGGAGCATACAGAATCTTGGATGAGATGGGATTAAGTGAAGGAATTTGTAACCATTTAACAAGTATGACTCCAGCAAAAAATGGAGATGGAGAGGTCATGCTTCTCATCCCCTTTGGCATGCATTGGAGAGAGGTAAGGGGTTCCAAAATGACACATTTTGCTAGGTTGAACCTAACTCACATAGTAATTCACCCTAATATATAGGTAGAAACTCAAATGCATGATAAGTGCTGTAATACTAGTGATATAATAACAATTGACTTTTTTTCCTTTCATTATGTACTATGAGACAATAAAAATGGAAAAAAAACCAGTTTTAAATAACAAGTGTAATATAGGCTTTAAAAAAGGATTGTATAGGGTTAGGTTATCCTAGCCCCAACAAGACAATGCAACCCCATCATCAATCCAGTAATCAAAATATACTTTGATGTGATGACTTGAAAACTCAAAATAAAGCTCAGTGAAAATTGAACTTCTTATAAATTGTGCTTCGTAATTTAGGCTAATTTTTTGTTTTAACCCACTAGTATTATGATGAGTAAGCATATTGTATTTATTACATGTACTTACAAATGTCAGGGATAAATGGATTGATACTAGTTCATGGACACAGATCAAAATATAAATAGATAACAATGAGAAAATGTCAGCATGTACTATCAATCAAGTTTGTAGGTCTAGTGAACTTTTAAACCTTTACCTAATAAATATGATGATTCGAGAAAGCTCTTTATATAGGCCAATTTGAAGTTTTGCCAAAAAATCATAACCCTGAAATTTGGTTGTTTAGTAAATCTTTATAACCTTCAACATTCAACAAAATTTCAAACTCTATCTGGTCAGCAAAGTAACATTTTGTTGTTGTTATAACTGAGAAAGCATAACTTTTCTACTTCAGGTGACTGCTTCTTCTTTGGTTGGTGTTGATAAAAAAGGGAATATCATAGAAGGCCAAGGAGACATAGACATTTCAGCAAGTTGTATTCATAGAGGCATCAGGGAAATATCGGCAACAAAATGTATATTCCACATCCATCCTCCCTATACCACTGCATTAGGTAAAAAGAATCTTTCATATTTTCAAAAGTCAAAGTATTCATATTTTCATTCTTTGCTCTATTAAATGGTGGCAGCACTGAATCATAGCTAAAGCAAATTTTATGCTTTGATGTGGGTTTTTTTTCGCCTCGTTGCCCATTATTTTTTTGATGTTTGTAAAGCACATAAATGAAAATTACAGACTAAATTGTTTAAAAAAGATTAACTACCATAGGTTCATAAAATTGACAATGTCATAAATTCTTTGACATGTTAGACATTAGTTTTCAATTACTAAGATACAATTTTATTAGTCACAAATGATGATAAAAATGAATGAAGATAGTAATTTTTATACAAATTCAGTAAAATTCATTATTATTAGAATGTCAATCTCTTTACATTGTCTAAAAAGTCGCAAAAGTTTAAAGCTGGCGTACATGTGGCAATGCTTATAGGTCAAAAGTGCATCCCTTTAAAAAAAATTGTCAATGGAATTTAAGAAAAAAAGCTTTGAAATTGCAACTGTATACTCTAGGCTTCTGAAATGCTTTAGAAAACAGCAACTAAAAAGTCACTTTCAAGTCCACAGTGTAACATGATCCTAAGTTTAGTAAGTCATTTTTTTATCAGTGAGCTATCAAAAATCATAATTATACATATTTAAAGATTTAAAAATAAGGTGAAAACAGTGCATGTTACGTTTATTCAAATAAGTTGTAGACATCTTAATAGTATAAAAAGTTAACATGATTCTGGTTCCCCCCAATGTTTTTTTATAAAATACATCTACCTAAATATTTTTATAGCATGCTTAGATGACCCAGAAGTCAAGTTTTGTCACCAAACAGCGCTTAGATTTAAGGATCAGATATCATATGACAGACATTTTGGTGGAGCTGTAGATAGCTTGACTGAGGGGAAAAGGCTTGGGAAAGTACTAGGAGGCAAACCACTTTTGATGATGGGTAATCATGGGGTTTTATCAGCAGCCCCCACCCCTGGTCAAGCAATGGATCTTTTGTACTACCTTGAAAGAATGTGCATGTTCCAGGTACTTACTATGGTTATTTATTTTTTTCATTTATTTTTTTCAACGGCTTTTTATTCCAATAAATTACAAAAGTATATAACAGAATATTGCAACAACAAAAAATGGAACAAAATGGACTGGACTCCCAATGGCGTATATGTCCCACTATACAACACACAATCAATCAAGTATAAGCAGTGAACAATATTTATACTTCTCTTTTATTTTGGTTAAAATTTCAGGTCAGTTAAAAATCATAAATGAATAAATAATTCCTGAATTGCAGGATTTCAAATATTTAATATTTATCATCAGGGATTAAACATATACTGCAGTAAGTCGATAGAATTTTTTCTGTCGATTTACTGCAGTATATGTTAAATCCCTGATGATAAATATTAAAAATCATTTTGGTTGCTTTTTGGTTGTTTGATCATTTATTTGTTTGCTTGGTTAGTAATGTCTATAGATAGCTCCTATATATCTTTTTCAATATTTTTACAGGTACTGGCCATGTCTACAGGAAAAGAATTATCAATAATGAAAAATAAAGAGGATTTCAAGTATAAAGAGTATATAGAATTGTTAAATGGATATGCAGAATTGCATTTTTCTTCACGTTTGAGGCTTTTACAGAAGTCCCATCCAGACTTTGCTGATTAATAAGTGAAGAAATCTGTTGGCATATTATGCTTTAATGCTTCAGCCATCAGTAACAAAGGTATCACTGCAAGTTTGACACAATGATTATTTTTGGAAAACAGAAAAGAAATATATAATAAATTATGTTATTTGAACAGGATCATGGCCACAAAATGTTCAAGACTTAGAACAAATATTATACCAATTCTTGTCAAAAATTGTAAAAATATTGGTTAAGTTTTTTTTCCAAACCTTTGTGGTAATTGCGGCTGGAATTCCTTGAGATTTTTAATATATATATATAAAAAAATGTATTATTGGACAATAAAGATACCCATACTTATCATTAATGAATTAATGTTATGTCACCTTGTTTGAGCTTTCAGTAGTTCTCTTGTGTGCTCACTGATGTCACTTGCATCATCCCTAATGGCCTGTCTATCATGGCACATGTCAACCAGTTTTGCCACCAGGACGCCAATCAATGTAGCAGCAAACAAAATACATATAGCTATGACAGATTTAGGGACTGATCCACTACCCTCACTCTCATCCGGTGTGACAGTTGTGGGGACTGGTGCATCTGCAGCTAATGAAATAGGGATTGATAAAAGTGAAATGAATAAAATGCTAAGTTTTGATTTGATTCTCTTCAAATGATGCATTATTATAAAATTATTTCATGCCATAAATGCAACTTGGGCTACAACTACAATCCTGCTTGGCTAATTCTTAAGCATTGTTTGAATCAAAGATTAATGTTTAATTAAAAACAAATGTTACATGACTATACATTGTAATCCTGAGCACTGCATTATAATGCAGCAGGATTCCAGTGTTTTGAAAAACTTATTTCAGTATCATTGAATGAAATAAGTCTGAGGATTGATGACTTTTGCACTTATCCCAAACTCATGATATTTTACAGATATAAAGGTGTCTTAAGACTTTTTATCCAGGATTTTCATTTGGTATTTTTTATCTTCTATGGAAATATGAAAAAAAAGCATTTTAAAAATTTCTATGGGTATTTTAACATGGGGATCTGGTTTGAAAAGGCTTTAATTGCCACTTTGAAGCATGTTCTGACCAGAATTCCCATGTTGTATTCCAATAGAGATTTTTAAAATGAATTTCTTTCATATTTCCATAGAAGCAAAAAAATATCAAAATGTTGTTCAATGGTGAAGTGATCTCTCTTACATTCCCTTTAGAATTAAAAAAACACAAGTTTTTGATATTTTAAATTGCCTATAAATAATGTAATGCAAAATGCTAGTCAAACATTTGGCACTGTTTAAACTATGTTGTTTATTTGTCAATACTCTGGACAATAGTGTTGATTTCAGTATGAGCATAATAAGCAAGTCAGTCACATATCAAGTTGAGTACATGTACTTTGTTGCGAGAGATGTTGATTAATTATAATTACACTGGTTGTCTGAATAGCAATGATTATAACACAACCATTTAAATATAAATACAGTTGTATATGTATTTCACAATCTATGTTGCATTAAACTAATTTTGTTAAGAACAGAAAATTATTGGTTAACCTATGTAACATTTCTGGGAAGGTAAGCTCACCTGGAAAATCATGAAGGGCCAATTAGATATTGTAGGTCTTTATTTCTAAAACAATTGCAGTGTCAGATGATTTTTATATGTATATTGTGTTCAATATTACTTCTTACTATATCCAAAATATTACTATTTACTATTATATATGCAAACAACTGTCACACTTCTATCAGTGTACAGATATAATGTATAAGATAAAGATTATTTGCCATAAATGCAACTTGGGCTACAACTACAATCCTGCTTGGCTAATTCTTAAGCATTGTTTGAATCAAAGATTAATGTTTAATTAAAAACAAATGTTACATGACTATACATTGTAATCCTGAGCACTGCATTATAATGCAGCAGGATTCCAGTGTTTTGAAAAACTTATTTCAGTATCATTGAATGAAATAAGTCTGAGGATTGATGACTTTTGCACTTATCCCAAACTCATGATATTTTACAGATATAAAGGTGTCTTAAGACTTTTTATCCAGGATTTTCATTTGGTATTTTTTATCTTCTATGGAAATATGAAAAAAAAGCATTTTAAAAATTTCTATGGGTATTTTAACATGGGGATCTGGTTTGAAAAGGCTTTAATTGCCACTTTGAAGCATGTTCTGACCAGAATTCCCATGTTGTATTCCAATAGAGATTTTTAAAATGAATTTCTTTCATATTTCCATAGAAGCAAAAAAATATCAAAATGTTGTTCAATGGTGAAGTGATCTCTCTTACATTCCCTTTAGAATTAAAAAAACACAAGTTTTTGATATTTTAAATTGCCTATAAATAATGTAATGCAAAATGCTAGTCAAACATTTGGCACTGTTTAAACTATGTTGTTTATTTGTCAATACTCTGGACAATAGTGTTGATTTCAGTATGAGCATAATAAGCAAGTCAGTCACATATCAAGTTGAGTACATGTACTTTGTTGCGAGAGATGTTGATTAATTATAATTACACTGGTTGTCTGAATAGCAATGATTATAACACAACCATTTAAATATAAATACAGTTGTATATGTATTTCACAATCTATGTTGCATTAAACTAATTTTGTTAAGAACAGAAAATTATTGGTTAACCTATGTAACATTTCTGGGAAGGTAAGCTCACCTGGAAAATCATGAAGGGCCAATTAGATATTGTAGGTCTTTATTTCTAAAACAATTGCAGTGTCAGATGATTTTTATATGTATATTGTGTTCAATATTACTTCTTACTATATCCAAAATATTACTATTTACTATTATATATGCAAACAACTGTCACACTTCTATCAGTGTACAGATATAATGTATAAGATAAAGATTATTTTCCTGATGACTTTTTTTATATAGCTCAGAGTTAGTCTGAAGCAGTATGTCATTTGCTAAGTTATGTTTCTACTTTTTGAATGATCACTATAAAGAAATGGAAATGAACTTACTCTGAGTAGTAGCACTATCCAACAGAATGAAAACCATTAACCCCTGCAATGAATGTTTCATTTTGATTGTTGATCTTTCTCACTTTTCTCATTGAGAAACCAGTTACTTATTCACTATAATCTGTGCATTTTAATATTCCTTGAAAACTATATTTTGTTTTGCTTTACAAACTTGTGACCTTAAAGTACATACTTTCTATTAGAAAACTTAATAGAAATGTCCCACAAAATTTGGTAAATGTGTAACAACAATCTTGAAATATCAGAATCTTGAACGAAATCCTACATGTATCCCCAATGTTGAGTGCTTGTTGTCATATTTCATGCCTTTATACTTCTGTCATATAAAATCCTTCTGTTCCAATTTGAAGTTTTTTTCATAACTTTCCCTTGCTAATCTGTTGGAATACACACAATTCTATAATCATTATAAAGTATATATCCATAATATTGGACTCTTGCAATGATATCATTGAAATCATGTGGGCAAAAAAATCAATGATTTTTTTTTGAAAATCTTCAATCATATCCCATTGACATGATATACAATGTCTAAAACTTTTAATATATTTTCCAATCGGTGTCCTTTTCATACTTTTCATATAAATTGTTCCAATAGACGCACATATATAGGCTCTTGAATTCTACACTGTGTAGGATATGCCTGCTATTGAATTTCAAGTCCTTTTATTCCATTGGCATTGGCCTGAAATATGTTTTCAGTGGCTGTGTAACTCATATGTTCATGGCTGTGTGTCAAAATTCTGATCAAATATTCAATCTGGTGAGTCCTTACTTGTGAAGAGAAGACAAATGTTTGTGTTGATTCAGAGTAGTGTTTTCATTAGCAACAATGGGACTTTTCTGTGATTTGAACCGTGGATATGCAAATCTGTACTCACAGCCAAAGCATTTCTTAAAAATCAAATCAAAACTAAATAAATATTAGCTCATATCGTATTGAAATCTCCAAGCATTATGACAGACAATTAGACTTGCTTATACTTATAGCAGATGTGTAGCATGGTGTGATGTGTTAGAGAAAAGTTTTCAAACATTTATGATATATAGAATATAATTATATAAAGAGAGAACTTTTCAAAACTTTCACTGATATTCCATACCATGAAATAACAGTCAATCTATTTATCAAAATGTTAGCTTGGATGGAATCATCTGTGTCAAATGTAGTCGCCCAGTAGAACCTTTTGTGTGTAGTATACATGCATTTTTTCATTTATTTTAAAGATTATAGAAAAGTGGGTAGACAAAGGGTATAAATGTGTACTTGAGGGTACTGGGCACACTTTTTTCGACAGGCTAAATCTCTTATTAAGGACAGAATTTTAGGGAGAAAATATGTTAGTGCAGGGCACATCTCCAGTGACACCCTGTAGAATGATGATGATGATGCCTATATTGGTAGGAATATTTTTGTACTAGTTGCATGATTTTTAGTTGGGAACTTTTGCTCCTTATCTTTTAGTCTGTAAACAATCAAACATAATTAAATCATGCTATAATTTCTTACCAAAATACATGCTCTGAACTCACTGTAGCTTAAAGAAAGATAAGAGTTGATTACCATGTATTTTGGTAGGAAATTATAGCAAAATATCTTTCAGGTTAGGTCTCATTTTTGACTGTCTACAGACTGAAAAGATCAGAAACAAAAGTTCCCTATTTTGCTGGGTGGTGAGCTTTTATTTCAGTAATCTACCTCCAGGGTGCACTACATTAGCAGTTTAATAGTAGTAATTGTTCAGATGAAAATGTATCTGAAATTTCACTGATTCAATATGAAAATAACACTCACTTTTTTTTCATCACAAACACAGAATTCAAACTATCATGATGTCACTATCAATGCTATAAAACTTTAAGTTAAAAGAGCTTGGCCAAATTTATATGCACTTCTTAAAGTAGAATTGTACAGACATTTTGGTGACCTGATTTTATTTCATGGTGCATGTCTAGACCTTTGCAAACAACTTCATCACCAGGGAACAGAGCTTACTTCCAGACTGTAAAACGACTGAATTATATACGATAAATTCAACATAGAGCAGCATTGATGTGACTTATAAAAAATAAAACTTTTGTTGTCTATGTAACATTAAAATAAAAAAATAGTTTGTTATAAACAATCTTACCCTTAACAAATGTTATCATTGTCTATTTATTTTGACCTAAATTAACCCCAGACTCAATTTAGTGAGTCATTCACAATTGACTTCAAATCTGACTCCTGAAAATCTTAGAAGTCAATTATGAATTCACCCCCATGATTACATAATAAACACCAACGTTGCAGACCCTTTCTTAATGATCTAGACACAAAAAAACACATATGGCAAGAAAAAATAAATAACCAATTTAGAAGGTCAGAAGATTGCTTATAAAGACGCTACTCATTTAACTATTAGTTGACAGAATCCTGTGAATGGTGAGTGATTGTTAGCGATGGGAACCCCCCAGAGAGGCAGAGGCCAAATTACTTCTTATTAATTTGGAAGAGCTATAGAAAAATAATTTTCTCTCTTTATGTGCCTTGTAATTGCTCTATGGAGGCGCTTGGAATAACAAGTGGGAGGCGAATTATTATTTTTAGGTTCCAAACCTTATTTCAAAATCTTGTCACACGTCTTTCAAAAACAGAATTTGTGTCCAATCATTTGTGTAGCAAGTTGTAATTTTTATCCTTCTTTTTGGTGTAGGTATTTTTTCCACACATAGAATCAGGTTCCTAGAATTTTCCATTATGAGACAAAAGTAAAGCATGCTCAATGAAAGTTGATAACAATTTTATTTTTTATGCTATATCAAATATGACTCTTTATAGAAATTCATTCAGTAAGTAATACTATTGAACAATAATTACTTTCTTTTATTCATTACCTGTTTGCAAACTGAATTTCTTTGTCCTTTTTTAAAAAAAAGACGACTGTTGTTTGACTTTATTTGAAAAAAGATACAGATATTTAAAAGCACCCTTTGGACATGCTCTTAAAGATGAATTGATTTTTTTATGTCTTGAAAATTGTTGTTAATTGACACTTTTAAAAAAAAAATCTATTTGGAGATAAAAGCATTATTTTGCTCCCTAAAATGGATAAAGCTCTTACTAAAGGTCCTAAATATGAAAAAATGGGGCAATTCAGAATAACCCTGTTTAAATTACATGGAAATATAAAATAATGCATATCCATTTTTGTTCAGTATGAAGAAGAATGTGCTCACTATTCAATGGTATTTATGATATAATATGTGGCTCTAATTCAATTAATTTTTCCTATAATTCCTCTACCACTGTCTTGGTTACCACATTGACATACCAATAAATACCAATTATTCAACAATAACACCACAACAAAAACTCTATGATTGCATTTTGCATCTCCATTGGATATTTTTTTACTATAAATCATTGCTTTTAGTCATGGTATTTACAATAATCATAAAATTCAATCAAATGCAACCCTAAGGTTAAACAGTTGCAAACAATTAAATGATTTACAACAAGTGGTACAGATAAATGAAAAAAAACACCTACATTTGAAGAAGATGAGATGAAAAAAGGATGAAATTATATATGATGCTATGTCAGGTTAGGTTAGTAAAATCCCTTCAAGTTGATTGTTTATTTAACTTATGAAGAGACGTATACTTATAATCAATAAACTTGGCTTGTCTCTTTGGTCAAGCCCAAACCTCAAACCTTGTTTGCTTTCTTGGAAGTATATATAAACAACACTTATTTATGACAGTATTGGTAACACTACACACATAGTGTTGATGCCATTTTACTGCATATCCCTATACATCACTTTTTTTCTGGACTGGTTGTCTGAACTTGGAAGCCATGAAAATAAAAATTATTTACCATAGATTGAACCCGAGTCTCTGGTTAGTTATACCATGCAGTACCAGCTGACAATTTGACATTAAGAAGCAAAATATATTTTGCAAATAAATTCAAAAAATGAACCTAATCGGAGTGGCTTTTTTGCTTCTCTGGTTTGTGGTTACCTACAGTAACTTCTACACCATACACGCCCACATGCATGTGCTCTTTATCCTAAAGAGTCCAAGGGGGGTCACAAGCAAAACCACCATTGATGTAGCTCAATACAAAGCATGAGTAGTATTGGTTTAGTGGATTCTTTTAAGAACTCTTTGCATGCTCTTTCAATCTTTGTTTTCATGAGTCGCTGCAATGAAAATTTTGGTTTTCTTTTTAATATGGTATGCAACGCATGGTAAATTTACCCAAGGAAACAGAAATGAAAATATAAGAGAGGATGTACAAACTTATAAGGGGTGAGTACAGCTTTTCAATAGAAAATTTGTTTTCACAATAAAACTGAAAGAACACTTATAAGTTATATATGGATATTGATATAATTTAAATAGAAACATTTTACCAGTTTAGCTGGATTGTTTAAATGGGGTAATACAGATTCAAAAGTGGATAATGCTGATGAAATGCAGCAGATTCAAATATTAATATAAATGCAATACAATTATGTGTATTAAAATACTATTTTCTATGTTGGTTCATTGCCTTATTGGAGATGGATTTTTTCACCTGTATAGTATGTGTATCATTTTGTAAGTAACTTTGCAGACTGGCAAATCCCTTTCAGGCTGATTTGTTATAATGTTTCATATGTATCCCAAAGACACTATAATTTCCTCTGATAATATCTTTCATCACATGTAGTTAGTAAGTCATTAAACATGGTCGAAATAACCTAGTAAATGATAAGTATACATGGATTCAGAATATCAAAAACATGGTCAACAACAACAAAATCAAGATTTGTTTTTAACAAAATGTAAGAAACAACTGAAAGGAATTTTGATAATTGTTTGCCTGCATCGAAATCCTTTTCTATGGGAATTTAACATGGAAAATCTGGTCAGAAGATGCAATTAAAGCCTTTTCAGACTAGGCTTTCCATGTTCAGATTTTTAAAATGCTATTTGATCCATATTTCCGTAGAAGATGAAAATGATTAAAATTAAGTCCAGTTTGCGCTAAGTCTGCTCTTACCTTTTATGAAGAAACATATCTTTAAAAAATATCTTTAGACACCTTTGATATAAAAAAAACCATGTTTTTAATATTCTGAATATTTGTATACAATGTATGATCTAGGAAATCTAGATATAAAGTGAAAACAAAACAAGGGTAATCATTACTGATCCACTTTCAAAAGTAATCATTAATACAAAATACTAGTATGTTAGGAATAGGGTACTTTTGCTCCTGGTATTTTCAGTCTGTAGACAATTGAAAATGAGTAACCTATGGGGAAATTTGCTATCAATACCTACCAAAGTACATGCTAATAAACTCAAATTATTTGTTAATCCACAGCAAGTTTATGAACATGTATTTTGGTAAGAAATTGTTGCAAAAAAAACCCACAGGTTACTCATGTATGATTGTCTACAGACTGAAAAGATCAGGAGCAAAAGTTCCCTATTAGTTACTATTTTGCTAGTTCCTAAATCATCCAATTCCTTCTCTGTGATACTTTCCAATGCCTTGAGCTTTACTTTCATTCTAATTCTCTGGATTCTGTTTGTTCCATAATACTACTGACTCCATGCTATATTTTCCATAGATATTCACTGATGATATACTCAAAATCTACATCCAAATACTATTTAAGTAATGATCTGACCTCACATGTTCTTTTTTATTGAGGTCATCCCCTTTTTTATAGTTAGTCTCATGCAGGTTCCTTAACAGTTAGATGAACATGGTCAGAATTGATATTATATTCTTGAGTCTGTATATTCCATCCTGGAACTTCTAGGCAAGATAAAAGTTACATTGACCCCATAATTTGACTTCATAATCAGGACAGGGCATATGCATTATAACTGGATAGCACAATATCATGTTTATTTATGTATATGAATAAAAAAATAAAAAAATGAAAAAGTCCTTCAAAATAAGATATGGGATTTTACCCACTGAAAACTAATTACAAAATATTGAATAATAAACCTCCTATATCTGGTTTGAAACTTCCATCAGTGATCAAAGACCTTTTCAGAGTTATTGTTGAAGTAAATTATTTATGATATAGTAAGCTCTCCACTAAATCAAGTATTTTTACTTCAGGGTTTGAAGAAATAGTGATTTTAAATGGTACTCAATTAATACACCCCTTTTGAGTGTAATTTTAAGTTACTCATAGTGTTGATAAATGGATTTAATCATAACACAAAATAGTGATATACTGAATGAAAGATTCCATTTTACCACTTATGCAGACCGCACACTGTATCCGAATGACCATATCCAAAGAGACAAACGGATTAAAAAATAAAAGTTATTCGAAACAAAGTATTTGGTACTTTTGACAGAGTTTCAAATAGAAATGGTCCAAATAGACACGATTTTAGACATATAGCCGCAAACTGAGTAAAAGGAACAAAAGTCTTGAAGGACTTTAATTCCACGAGGTTTAATGCGGCTAAATCTTAAAGCCCTTTAATATAATCCGATTAT
>JAVSBT010155537.1:18553-31150 GCA_033118115.1 Pharyngocirrus eroticus | reverse complement strand
AACAGGTCTTAAGTGCCAAAATCTTATTTTTTTCGGTAATTTCAGTTAAGATACAAGATTCAGATGTCTGTCTGAAAATTACATAATTCCAGTTGTGCTAGTAACAGTACCTCTGCCTCCATTATCTTTTAGATACTTGTTTTTTTAGTCTGTATTGGCCGAGATTAAGCTTGTGTTGAGATAAAGTAAGGAACAAACTGATGATAACTGGTGAACTTCATTCCACATGATTATTAAACTAAAGCACGGATAAGAAGTTGATGAGTAAAATGATACAATTATATTATATGTATGTATGTATGTTTGTTAATTTATTACCATTCTGTACAAATTTGTATGTGTTTATACATTAAAATTATTGTGACAAAAAAACAATAATTTGGCTCTTAGGAAAGCATTTTTGATTTTTTTAAATATAATTATATCATAATTTAATGTGAATATATGAGATGATTAAAAATTGCTGTAGCTGCAGTTCCCCTTGAGTTGTTGATATATTTATGAATTAATGATGGATTCCAGCTCAATTAATGGCAGTGTTCCAGAATTACTTTTTATTGTAAACAAACACATTAATTATCATATTATACGTCATAAATAAACCTGTCATGCTATTTAGTATTTATTAGCAAGAAAACAAAGGATGAATATATAGCCTGTCCACAAGAAAAATAACTATCAGATTCACATGCACATGTAGCATTTATTGCAAAACAATATATGGTAATCTATTGCCATTATATCAACTAAAAAAGCAGTATGAGTTTATTACAAATGCATTTTGAAATGTTTTTTGTAACAAGAAACAAAACCTAAACTTTGCGAGAATGTTCTAGCTTCAATTGATAAAAAAGACAAGGATTAGGTATCAAGACAATTGGATGTACTTTTCTTTAATTCTTGTAACAGTATCCACCCCCCCCCCTTCCTTGACCATTCTGTGAATTCAAATAGCATTACACAATAGATTAGCTATAACATATCACATTCTGTATAATTATATATCTGATATATCAAAGGTTACATTCTAATCCAGGTTTGGATCCATCCTTTCCGTCTCCTTGGGGACCCTGGTAAAGATTAAGAAAAACAATTCCAAATCCGATTTTCCTTTCGGATGGCAAAATGATGAAGTATTAAAGGATCAAAATCTGTAAAATTGCTCCCATCTAATCTCCTGTAATAATTAGTTCTTTTGATTTGTTGTAATGAAGTTATTGTTTCTATGATATCCTTTATGTAACACATATTTTGTTGACAATTTTGAATAGGGCCAATTATTTATTGCATCATGTAATTTTATCTTTTTGTATTCATCCAGATTAAGAAAAAATAGAAAATTAACCAGTGCTCTATAGAACTAGAGAACTTTTAGAACATTATGATACAGGGTAATATACCTGTGGATATTGCATGCTGATAGCTGGGGAGGTTCTTTGGTTCCAAAAAACCTTATTTTCAGGCTGTATGAAGGTCCCTTTTTCCGAAGTAGGCTTTCCCACAAAAAGTAAAGAGAAAGAAAAACGTTTTTGAAATATTTTGAGAAATCCTTCATCTATTCATTTAATAGAAAAGGCACAAGGCAATCATACAGTGAACACTTTCTTCAAACTTAAGGTAGAACAATTATAGATATTCTTTTCTGAAAATATACCCCAATATAAACATATTATATCATAATTTATAGACAGTCTGAACTTTGTTCTGTTTTAGTTTTAGTTCAAATCTATTGATGTTCCTCAGGAATTTGGAACTATTTATTATTAAAGTTGACATGTAGAGTTAGGGATAAAAGTAGTTTCTGATAGCTACTGTACATTTTTACACAATTTAAGTTTAATCTAAAGACATTCACAAAGAGGCTGTCACCTCAAATATTAAGTCATGTAAAATGGCTGCCATGCAAATTCTCTGTCTATCAAATCACCAATGAGAACCCTACACAAAACAACGAAAAAGATAGTCTGGTAACCATAGTGAAACATAACCAAGATATTAAATCAAGTGACGTCATGTTGCTATCAGTAACAAGTATTTTGGTGGTATATGTTCTTAAATAAGATATACTCTGACATTTTCAGACAATCAAAAAACAATAAAAACCCAATTAAAAAAATCATAAGATGGAAAACTATTGTATATTTTCAATTTACCCATATATGGGCAATATTTGTGAGTCATTTATATATATTATAAAGTGCACATACAGTTGATTTTGAATGGCTAAAAATGCTGTTGTAGTTTTGAGAAGAGATCTAGGCAGTATATGGTTTTGCTGGACAGTAACAATTTTCAAAAAAAGAGAGCTCCAGGCTAAGGATGGTGACTAAAATGATATTTTGCTCGTATTAATTTCTCTTTGTTTACTATATACAAGTATAATATTCAATAGACATTTAATATGCTGGTATCCTGGCAGATATAATTACAGGTAATAAATTAATAAATAAACTAGCAGTTTTTATAGGGTCCCACAAGGGAAAATAACAACACAAAACACAGCATTATTCTGATGAAGAATAACTGATCATTTATTTATAACAATTAATTTGATTGATTTACAAATCTGGGTAGATGACACGACTGATGAATATAGATTTTACATTACCAATTCTCTTGGGAGAAAATGATAAAGTATATTGTTTTACAAGTCAGCGTTATTGTTGACATGCTGAAACAGTTGTTGTGAGTGATGTACAAAGAACATGAATTACAAAATTTCGTTGTTTAGCATTGCATTTCAATGACTTTAAAACTAACTATAATCTGCAAATTTGTTGAAACACTGACCAAATCTTAAGTGTATTTTCATCCAAAACTCAAATTTTACTTTTTTAGTTACAATTGTTTTGTTTTTATTCAAAAAGTTGAAAAGTAGTATAAAAATCATCCCTTATACAGAATTAGTGCTCTAGTGAAAACTGTATTATAACAACAATTTCCTTCTGTAGATATTTTATTATTTTTTTTTTCAAAAATCACATTTTGTGGTAAAATCACATAAGATGAATTGAACATTTTGTGTTACTGTACATGACCAATTTTGTAAAAATTGTCTTAGAATTTAAGATAACTATATAACACATGTTTTAAAGCCAACAAGAATCACACTCACTTGAGTTCCACAAAATTATTCATGACACACTATTACTCGAGTTATACTGCTTATCTTTTTTAAACATTTATCAAAAAATATGGGGAAAAAAGAAACCAGGATAACGTTGAGAATCAAATAATAAATTGTTTTTCATACAAAATTTCAAATGATTCGCACATACTGAAGAAAATCTAAAAATGAATCTTAAAAAAATGTTCCTTCACGTAAATAAATTGGATTAAAATGATCTTATAAATGACTCTTTGATATAATTTATCAAATGAGTCTCATTCCTTTACATAATAAATTGATTGACATATTGATTTTTGTGAAATATTACAAAAAGTGAGGCAGAATGGTAAAAGATAAGCAGTCAATTTTGATACACTCTCTTTGCAGGATTACCTTGTAGGTTTTGTATACCTTAGTCCCTATTTTTTCACAGATACAACATAAAGTATACATTCATCTGTTTTCCATATCTGTGAGAAATGGAAACAAAATCTTTTTGGTGCTCATTTCACTACACCTACAAGTTTCTTTCCTTGGTGATAAAGTGGATGAAACATTTTTTTAACGACAAATCACCCCAAAAATGTTGAAAATAGGCCCAAAAAGTGTCATTTTGAATATTTTAAAACCCCTCATCAAAATAGAGTCTATTTTCTTTTTAAAGGCAAAAGAAATAATATGGCTGTCTCACTCAGTCATTCACTGTCTAGATGTATAATCGTTTGTCAGAAAATTTAGTAATAATTTTGAGATAGTTTTGTCCAATTTATCACCATTTCATATCTTTTTTTGCAGGTTATTTGTGCAATTCATCTAACTCTAACTGACCACAAAACAAACACCTAATTATAAAAGTCTATTCCAAGGGATTCACCCCCTGGATTTTTAATTAGACCATAAACATATCATCAAAGGTGTTGTTAAAAACACCTTCAATTTAAAGAATACAAACAGAGAAGAAATGTTGGACTTAAATGTTCTTACTTTTCAAAAATAACACCACGTAGCCCAAGCCTGAAAGTTAATAAAAGAGTATCAAAATATAATATTTAAATTTGTTCACGATTGTCATAATTTTCATATTGAGGAAATATCTTCATTCTCTAAATTTAACAATCGAAAAAGAGATCAATTTTGTGAGGTGTTTTTTATAGGTATAATATCCTTGCATTTAAGATTACTTAAAATGTAATCAACCAACATATCTTTAAAAAAAGGAAGAAGAAGAAAAAACCTCATTGTATTCTACTGTAAGCTCCGCCGTGAAGTTTACTTTTTTTTATAAAAAAAGATAAAAAACTAATTTTGTTAAACATTTCATAATCCTACCCACTCCCTTGAAATATACAAGTATTTTTTTTTCTTATTTTCATTTCATTATAAAATGACTGGGCAATTATTTTGTTTTTCATATGAAAGCAAAGACACACATTTCAACTTTGACTTAATAAATACAGTATTTGAAATGAGTTCCACCGGAATAAAAATTCATGGCACTTTACCTATCATTATCATGGCAAGACCAATATATTACCATGTGCCATTTTTACATTAAAAAACAGTCCCCACCCCTCCCTGTATATGAGAAAAATGGAGAAAAAAATATATAAATAAAAGATTATTTAAAACATTCAAATTCCTCGTAAGGATAACCATTTCTATAGGGGCTAAACCCCATCTCAAACATGAGTAGATCACTCTACTTTGCAATGTTACAGCCATTCTACCCTTGCAACCCATAGTTTAGAACCCTAGGGTTCTTAACACATGACCACTGACCACATATTTGGTGCTTGTGGTACTGTAATGAAAGTCTTCCAAGAAGACAATTCACACTCCTTTGTTTTTTAGAATATTCTAATAATATTCTGTCTTTTTAAACTAACAATTTGTACTATAGTTCTAGACCCTGTTCAACGTAACAATATCAAAGTATATCTCCACCATGTTTTTCATTCTCTGCTATTTCTAGCGATAGTTGTTTTTCAAATTTACAAAATCATATTCCTTTCACTTTCCCTTATATACTTTGATAATAGGACATTAAATAAGGTCTAGAAGCACTAGCATGATCACATAACATACACCTAATCATCAAAAATCAAACTTATCTCTAGATAAAATAAAGAATAATAACTAATATAATCTTAATAAAGGTTTCTAATTTGTGTAAATAAATCTTGAAAAAAAATCTTTAATTCCTAACTGTAAAATAAGCTAACAAAGGTAAATAATTTCCTTTAAAACAGGATTTAAAAAAGAATTAGTTATAAAGATAAGAAAGCATGACAAAGTAGTGAACTTGAAAATCATATGAAGATTAGTTTAAATAAATAATAAAATAAAAATTCCTGTAGACTAATTATAAGTACTAAGTTTTAAGAATAGAAAGAACTAAAATATTCCTTCAATATCTGCTCTAAACCCTAAAAATAATTCTTTAAGACAACAAATATAAAGTAACAATAGAACAGTAATACATTTTTTAACATCGTAAATTGACAGAAAATACCTCCTTACTTTTACAGACATTAGACTGAAGACCATTTCTTTTCTAAGACAAAATAAGTACACCGCAAATGATAACACGTTTGACGAAACAGTCATTAACAACATGAACTTGTTAAAGACAACAACTGTCGACTCTTTTAAGGTCTTCATAGCACGACAACAATAGCCCACGTATAAGTTGAATGATTTTAAATTAAACAATGCCCATGTATCATATTTATAAACATATCAAATCTGTCAGACAATATTTACCATAAAACCTTCATATAACATTTTTTTATGAATTACTATACAATAGGTATGTGCAATGACTTGTATAAAAGGTGTTTTTAACAATATGAGTTTAAATATTCAATAAGAACTATTAGTTTCTTTATACCACAATATATATCTCAAGACATATTCAATATAAGCAGATATCATCACATCATAAATACAACTTAAAGACACCAATTCCATCTCGGAACAAAATATAAACATCAATGTGCACCAGTAAACACCTAGACACTTAGTGAGAATAAAAACAGTTTTACTGAGCCAGAATCACTTTAAAACCATCAGAATTAGACAAAATAGACACAATTACCTAAAGTATATATGATTATAAATCTAGTCCTCTTACAATATTACCAAAATGTCACAATTTTCAAGGTACAACTCTATATATTTAATTCACTTCATAGTACCATAATATATAAACAAGATAGAACAAAACGTCTTTTTTCAAAATAAATCACTCTTGATCAAATAATTACAACCACGCCTAGCTATTTCTATGTAATCACCACAAACACACTTTTACAAATATGTTTCATATAAGAAAAAATCGCAAGATCACAAGAAAAACAACTGAAATCACCTCAGACCTCTATTAAGAAATATGTACAGCATTGAGCAACCTTTTTTTACGACTAGATTAAATTACTTAAAGAGTCCAGCTTTGGATTAAATTATATACAACACAGAGCTTGTGTAAAGTAGTACAAAATGTAGCAACATTATATGTTGTCAGAATATGCGAATACATGTATGTATTGACAGTCGATATCAATGTTCTATGAATGGAATTTCTATTCAATGGTTTAAACTTTTTTTCTACAGATGAGTTTTTAATGATATTGTTACAAAACATTGACTGGACTCTTTTTCTCTCTTCACACACAAAAATTGACATTGAAACATATTACAACATGGTGTGACAGTTTCCATTTAATAATATTCAAAATAAGTTATATCTTTTACAATACCTAATTATACAACAGAATACCTTTACGACAGTTAACAATATTAAATAGAAATAACGGCAAGTTTAGTTTTATCAAAACTGTATGACACAAAGATATGGCAGCACTTTCAAGCTTCTGTTTTTGTCCACAAGGTGGTGTTGAAACATGATAAAGTCTATTATAATATTGAAAGTTTAGAAAGGAAGTTGACTAGTTAGGAACATATTTTCTATGATTGAAGGTGGTGGAATTGAATCTCCTAGCTTCAGATAAAACAGTCTTTGGAGCCCTTCACGACTGAGCGATCTCAACTCTGGTATTTTTCCGAGGATGCAGGAGAAGAAATGAGGCTTTTTTTGAGCTTCGCTATTGTATGTGCAGTGGTCCCTTAATGTATCTATAATTTTCATCTGTAGGTCTTCCATCTTTTTAGGTTCTTTTAAGCCATGGCGCTCTGTTAAAAAAATAATGAAATATAAATGAAATATAAGTGCATCCAATAATAATTGACCTTAACATTTCAAGAACATAATGCAGGGATCAGATGACAAAAGAATACGATTATCCCCAAAGTACTTAAAAGACAAAAATAGACTTGTGACATCAGAGAATTTCTTTTTTGAAATGACAGTGACACTATGATTAAATCTAAAAATATTACGAACCAATTGTATTTATAAACTTGTTCAAACTTAGGTAAATTTCTGGATAAATGGCATATTACAAGCAAATAATACATTTTTTTATATGCATGTTCTTTGGCTTCTCAGATAAGGAAGACTTGCAAAGTTCACAAACAAAAAAATCTGTCGTTGCCAAGCAACAAAAAGTCGGCACTTTTCTAAAGAAAACCCCAAATGACATAAAGAGAGCTATTCTAGTTTCTATACAATTACGATCATTATAGCTAACTACTCTTATCGAGATAGTTACAAAAAAAATACCAAAAAAAATCCTGGAAGCTTTGTTTCATTTATAGCTTTCCGCAGCTACAAATAAATCTCTGACTGTTTCCGATTCCCCTAACACCCTAGTACCAGATTTTGGACAGTTCAGAAGCAATTAGCAGAGCGATCATTTCCCTTTGTTCATAATTTGTCATTTCAAACCCTTATGTCTACATTTGTTTATTTTAAAAAAAAGAGTCAATTTTTTTTATTCACCATTCAGCTAGCTAGACTTTTTTCCCATCATTTAGTGGCATTCTTCACTCATTTCATTCTTTGTTAAATTGAGTTATTTTGTAGTTATCAAAAAAATAAAAATGATAACATATTGCAAAGTCTGTAACACTTACGTGTAATCATAGTAAGAGCGGCCATGCAAGCCAAGGAAGATATATCAAGTGTCATTCTCTGCAATGTCATACCAAATTCGATGATTGAATTAATCCAATCACCAAATCCTTGAAGGCATTGCAGTCTATGTAGCACCATGTTGTTACAGAATACAACTTGATCATCGTTTGGCTTCATCCTACAATGAAATCAAAACACCAATCAGAGAAAGGAAAGCACTTCACAAATGTCAGCATGATTAATTCTTGGGATCTAATTAATCATAATACACTCCTAATAATACCCCCACAAGGAGGATTTATGTCTTTGTCAGGAAAAACATATATGCCTTGGAGAGCCTATGGCTACATTTGGCATATTTACCCATATATTACAGCAGCAGGGGGATTATGTTACATCCCAATTTATGATCCTTATTCAGGATCTTTTCAAGGAATAGCATACGGCTATCAAATAAAAAAAAGAACCAAACCCAATAATTACTGCTTTTCAAAGAATTTTTGATATTTCAGAAAGAGTATTGCGTAATAATTCCTAAGAAATAATAAATGTTAGTTCAGCCTCCTTCTGTGCCTTTTTTTAGTGCATATTTCAATACATAACAAACAATACCCATGTTAAAAAAAATCTATCTAAGATAAATCACACATTGAGATGAATAGGAAACATAATTTTCCAAACACCACACACTTATAAATGCTTACCTGTAGGCCACTCTTAAAACAAACAACTCAAGGCTGGCTGACTGGAGCAGGAGTTCTTGGTCTTCTTTACACAGGTCTGTAAATCCAGGGATTTTTTCTGCCCAACCTTTGAAAACATCAATGGATGACACTAGAATGTCGTAGAACAATCTCACATTGTCATGGTTTACATCAGGTGTGGATCCACCAATGGGAACTTTATACTGTCAGGGGGAAAATTACATATTGCAAGTATATTTCTAATCAACTTTTTAATTTAAGTTCTAGTTTTACTTAATATGAAAAAAATAAGGGGGCCTTGTCGAGATCTTTTTTCAAAAAACAAAAACTAAATGATTTTGTGTATTTGTTTGTGTATATGGATGGATGTGTGTGGTGGTGCACTGTTTGTGGTGTGATATCTTGATGAAATACAGATAATGGTTTGGGTTAAAAGGGATAATAGTGATACTTTTACGAATACGACACAGTGCAAAAGAGGTTTTAACAGATCACTTTTTTTATCTAATTACATGAAAGGGAATTACAAAACTAGCCAGAATTCAATTCTTCAATGTCTTTCTGTTTATAGAGTGGATTAAAATTCAGAAATATAAAAAGTTCAAAACAATAAAAATCTCTACATGTATTACTCCCATTACTTATTGATTCAATTTAGACAACAAAAACAAAATCTTTACTAAATGAAGGCAATATTTATCTAGCTAAATTACAGATAATTTACCCCTTTTTGTGAATTGAATTCTACCCAGTATTTTCTATATCTCATATACATTGTCACTACTCACAAGAACGAGAACAATATGTATGATAGGTCCTTTAACAACAACTGATATTACTTACCATGCTGTAGTTCAAGTTTGGAATGTCGGGGGCTGTATCTACATGAGCTCTAACCAAAGATGTGATGAGACTGACTGGGGGTGATGGGGGGCTTTCTTGTGGGCTTTTGGGTTTTGAAGGCAATCTTCCTCGTCGTCCTTTTAGACCGTCTGTTCTTACAACTGTAGGCAAAATATAAAAAAAAGACATCTGTTTCAAACTCATTCAAATATAAGAAATAAAAATTAAAGGATTGATTTTTTAATAAAGTACAATTATCTAAATCATGATTCTTCTTACCTTCCTTAACCATTCCTACTGATAAACATTTCTGAAATCTGCAAAACTGACATCTATTCCGTCTTCGTTTATCTACAGGACAGTTCTTGTCACCAAGGCAGACATATTTGGAGCCTTTTTGAACAGTTCTCTGTAATGGTAAATCACAAACCTCATTTAATATTATCGAACCACATGTTAAAAACTACCCAACAATTGTCATATTTTACTTGAACATGAAACACACAGAGTCACATTTTACTATATATTTGAAAAGTTCAGTGTTTTGACTAGATCTATGACAGTTTTTTACCTTAAAAAATCCTTTACACCCTTCACAAGTCCTGACTCCGTAATGCTGACAGGCTGCATTGTCACCGCAGACAGCACACAAAAGACATTCTTTTTGAGGGGCATTTTGGATCATTTCTCCACAAGGAGATGATCTAGTTGAGCTTGGAGTAGGGGGTGTAGTTGGTGATTGGATTTGATATTTCTGCATTTCAATGCTGCAATACAATGTTGAAGACAATTTATAGTACACTGGTTTAAACAGTAATTTTCAGTTCAAAAAGAAATTCTTAGAAATACATTTTTTCAACAAGGAAATTATTTCATAATGCCCTTGAGATATGATTACACATTCAATTTCATTAACCATGTTATGTGTTTTGCTTTTATAATATGAAAATAATCTGATTAAAAAATTGTCTAGGGGCAATTTCTGAACATCAAATATAATTATCAAAAAGCATATGAAATCATAACACACACCTCTCAGCTAATGAGGATCTCCTTTGGTAGGACTGTCTTGGGATGTGAACATTCAGATCTCTGTAGCCTGCAGATTGTACTGGGAAGTTGAAGTTAGAGTCTGGTGTAGCCATTCTTTGATTGCCAAAGTAACCTTGTGGGTAGCCTTGGAACTCTTGTCTGTCGCAGTGAAACATTTGATGATTACCCTGGAGACCACTCTGCTGAAAAACGCTTTCTTTTTGGTCTGGTGTAAAACTATGAATATTTTGAGGGAACTTAGTTTGGAAATTGCTTTGCTTTTGAAAGTAGTCTTGACTGTCAAGGTTTAGGTAACTTGTTTGATTTTTCATAAAAGCTTCATCTGTGAATGCTTGGTATTGTCCATGATACTGTATGGGGGCGGAAAACTTGTCTGTTGGGGTGTGAGGGCTTGAATCATCCCTGAAACCAAAGTCTGGCTTTTCGTCTCTCTGACATAAGATATTGTAGGAGCCTTGGATACTGTAGGTTTCCTGGAAGCTTGGTAACGATGAATTGTCATTGAAACCTGGCTGTACATTTGGGTTGTTATCAAAAGTTCCTGAGCCAAATGATTCAATGGATTCTCCCCCGAACCCAGATTCTGTTTCAAAATTCTGCTGTAGGGGGTTGCTTTGGTAGGCTGACTGGAAAGTGCTGCTGATCTCGTTTGTTGCCATAGAAGTTGGTGCACACACATTAAAGTCAAACGCTGCTATGTTAAATCTGTCTGCAGTTGTACTGTGACTTCCCGGATTGAAGGTGGTCTGTGGAAAAGAAATAAAAAGATTAGAACATATTTCTTATATGTTTTTTGTATTTAAAGAATCAATAAATATCAAATACTAGTACTAGATCAACAGTGGGGATACTGCATGTTATATCATATTATTATGTCATTGTTACCTGAGCTTGTAGTAAAAGCATTGTATCGGCACTAGTTGTCACACTCTGACCCTGGTTGGTTGTAGCAACAGTATTGGTCGACACCTGAGAGGCCTCTGACAAAGTTGTAACTTGCGGCAGCGTGGTCAACTCTGACAACGTTGTCGCTTGTTCCTGAGAAGTACTCAGGGTGGCTGTCTGTAGAGGCAAGTCTGGTGAAGATGCTGGAAGAAAAGAGAGGGAGTCCATCTTGAAGTCTATTCTTGTCATGAATTCTTTTTGAAGACACATTTTTGCCGCTAGCATTTATTGCTGGTCCATGCATAGACCTGGGGTTCTTGTAACCTGTTTTTTTTATTTAATAAATATCCCCTGGCCCCTTTTCTCAACAGTTTAATGATAAGCTTGCATGGTTTAAACGCTGGTTTATTCCAGTTGTTGTGGTGGCTTTACACCCTTCCCAAATGAGGTCACTAAAAACAAACAATATGAATTGACATGACAACATTCAACAATAATAAAAGAAGAAAAAAGTGGCTACTTTGTTTAAAATAAAAATAATATGCAATAGACTTCCATTTGATAATTTCAATCTTTTGAATAATTCATATTTATGATTAATTATCTCAAATGAACCTATAACAATAACAATAAAAAAATCCTTTGAAAATTCCTACTAAAACAACAACACAACAATTATTTTACATGCAAATGCTTGATGAAAATGCCGAGTTTTGTATCCTAGTAACAATTTCTTTCTTTTATCTTTTCCTCCAGGTATAGATGGATGCAAACTAATACTATTACCTAATCCAAACTATGGAGTCAACAGCAATATATCATATTCATAAGCACATGTTTGGTCATCCAGAGAGTATCACAAGTTGATTGCAACAGCTAATCAAAGATAATGTATTGATAATACTACTAATGAGCATATAGCCTTTTCTCCACACAAAAAAATTATCACAGGAATTTAATTTTCCTCT